>JAPTHN010000091.1:660687-818126 GCA_026936325.1 Platynereis dumerilii | reverse complement strand
CCTTCCTTGATCAAATCCTCTAAAAAATTGATCAGGATTGAGCATTTCCTTGTCTATTTCACATAGAAATCTTGTCAAATTTACACAAATTGTCTTGTGCAAGAATTTGGCAAGAAAAGTAAAACAGTGTAATCTCTGGCGCTCAGAATATTGCCGGGCTTGCTGAGAAATGACTAGGGTCTAACCCCAGCAAATAGACTAGTCAGCTTTTTTTTGTGCCTGTGGTATGAAAAAAAAAATACTCTGCTGGAGCATAATTTAGGTGAAGGAGAATGTTGGAACAAGCTTGCTATTTGGTCAAAGGTAGAGTTTCCGATGAGAGCCAGAATTCTCGACAAGTCTCGAGATTTTAATGACTCAGCATATTCTCGTGTCGCTGAGCGATTCTCGAGAATTGAAATGTTCATCATTGTGTGACTTGGTGTTCACATGTTTAATGTTTATAACAACTACAAAGCTTTGGATTGTTGTTTTGTGTAACTTGGTATTATTGTTATTTTGGACTTGCTCCATTGTTCAATTTAAATATCTGTTGATGATAATCTCCATTGTATACCTGATAAATGCTGAAGTTGAACTTGTACAAATGTTTTAAATTGTATCTGGATGTTTAGCTGTGATTTATAGGAAACAAAACTAACAGACTAACATTAAAACTACAAAAGATATAAAGCCAAAAAATTGGATCCATTGCATGATTAGACCTCTCTTGTTTTATCATTGTGCCAATGGTAGGACAGTGTCCTAGATTTCTTGAGAAATTCTCGATTCTCATGCACTAGACCATGACCGTTCTCGAGAGGGAAGAGCGAGACTCACTGGAAACACTAGTCAAAGGTCTTAAAGTACCATGAAATGTGGTGAATCGGGACTGAATTGACTCATTTCTTTTTCTAGCTTGGGCATAAACACGAAGTTCAATATAGTGCGAAACTATGTCCAGACTCCATGTCCAACTATCCCAGGAGTTTTAAATAACAATATCTCAATTTTTCGTGGATTAAGGTCATGAATACCACGCCCCCCTAAGTGTTGGGTGAATTGGGACAATCAGTTATCCTAACAACAATTTCCCTACTTGTTTCAACTTTTTCTTAATATAGATCTGGTTAATGCTAAAATACCTTAGTTTATGATTTTTCCCATAATCGGCCAGACTATAGCCTATATACTCAAACTTTACTGCAAGCTTTCACTGAAAATCTCTTTGACTAACAAAGTTAGTCAAGCCCAAAAATTAGTCGAATACCTAACTTAATTAGTTATTAGTCATGTGACTAATTTTGTTAGTTTGGATTAAACTTTTTTGACATTTTGGTCGGTTAATGAGCCACATTTGATTTATAGATCTAACGTTCTATAATATCATAAAGTCGAACACCTTCAGAAGTAGATGGCCTCTATGGCACAGAGGCAATACGAGTATCTCTTTAGTAAACTTGAGCACCCTCTGAAATAGATTTGAAATTTGATGGTTCGAGCCTCACTGGGATTTATTTTGTAAAAATGGCTGTCCTTATACATGTAGTAATTAACTTTGTTGCTTATTTTGTTTGCCAAGTTTTGACATTTCTTTTCCAGAATAATTCGAGCTTGATAGACAAAATTTTTGTATGCAGCCAGTCTGATAGAAGCTTCCAACCACTGATGGCACCAAAAAGTTATTTCCATAGAAACCATATGTCTCCAGACTCTCCGCACAAGTCAATATGCATTCTACTCACAACTTCTATTTTCCATCATTTCCTCCACACAAAATACTTTCCAAGTACAATATACTACACACAGTCAGAAGCTATACATAATGTGTGGCTGATCAGACCACAGAATAATATATATGCTTCCATAGACCTGACTGTGAATCTAATCAATAGGTCTTCTGCATCTGAGACTGCAGAGCATATGCAGGTCATTTCTTAAGTATCAATGTTATAGGAAATTGGCCCACCAGGCCTTGAGAAATCTCCTCCACTGATAGCTACAGATTTGCTCCACCAGTATGTGCCTTTAACTGCCCATTGATTATAGATTTGACATAGAATTTCTCAATTATAGTAAGTCGAAGTAAAAGTTGTAGTGTACTACCAGCAACAAGCGCCCTTTGATTTCAAATTTCACAAAAAATTGCTAAATGTAGCCGTTTACAATATGTTAAATTTGAAAACATTGCACATCCATTTCTGTGAAGTGATAATAATAACCCTCTTCGGGTAAAATCCTAGCCACTGAAATTTGCTTTTAGAATAATACACTGCCAGACAAGATTTAATAAAAGGTCAACATTTAGAAAAAAAACTAGGCCAATGTCATTAGGATGAGTAGAGTCTTGCAGTGCGTGGGTCCAAATATGGTTTAATGAATCATGTAAATTTATTTTGATATGTGTTATTTAAGTAGGGTTGAGGTTCTTATTTTGACATTCAACATCATACAACACTAACAACAAAAATTTAAAATTCTAGTTTGAATTATATCATTCGACACCTCTGTCAGCCAATCACATTCCAGTATTTCAGGGGAATAATTCCCATATTCTCTGTTGTCCAGTTATCCTCTCAAGTTTGAGTGTTTTTCTCATGGTATAAGCTGGTTATTCACCATGGGATCAGGAATATGTGTTTATCACACTTCGGGCTAAAGCCCTCTGGTGATAAATCACATATTCCCTCTCCTGTGGTGAATAATCTTTACTTTCACCATATCTCACAGTATCTCTCTAACTCCCAAATTTTGGAACTCAAAGCTTTCAAAGATTCAGAAACTTGTGTGATGTTGAAATTGTCCCTCTCATCAAACAAACCCAACCTGTCATCTTCGCTGATTAAAATCTTGCTTTAATTTCAAAAACATTTTTTAGCAATTACTCTGCTGATTGTCCGATTGTTTGAGCTAAAATTGTCTTCGATCATTATTATGATGGTTCTTTTACCAGCAAGGGATTATGAAACACATCTGCAATGAAGCTAGGTTTGAGGGTAAATTAACCAATAATGACATTATCATTATTGACGTGTGCAGAATTTGATACTGACTATTACCGAGTTATAAAATTTATATTTTGGAGCCACATTGGAGAATACAAGTACCAATTTAATTCAGTTTGAGCCCAAGTACTTCAAATATTAAATTTAGGGTAGTCATCCAAGCTTTTATTTTATCTCTGTAGAAATATAATTAGTATCCTGGTATAATTGTTCTATTTAATTTGATGTTTCAAGAAAAAAGCCCAGTTTTGCCTATTAGAACAATAGGAAATTAGCTCCTTTCGAAAAATCAGCAGAACTTCTCCTAAATTAGGAAATAGGTTGTCAATAGTGACAATGGTCTGCAAACAGGAGAAATAGCCCTAGCTGATTGTACAGATGGGCATGATTTAGAGACCGGCTGCAAGACTTTATGTGGATGCCGTGGCCTAGTGCATAAGGTGCACGACTCACGGCCACAAGGTCGTGGGTTTGAATCCCAACCATGGCATGGAGGAGTTGGGCAGATCCTCCTGAAACCACTGCCTCACCCCACCCAGGTGCAATGGGTACTTGGCAATAAGGCAACCACAGTGATGGTGCTGAATACTCCCCAGGGATTTGAGAAAGACTCTAGATTGGCCTGCCAAGGATGTAATTGTAAAGTCAGCAGGGTATGTCTATACGACGTAGAATCAGACTGTAAACCCACCACATTACATTACATCACATTACATCACATTACACATTATATTACATTACTTTCATCAAATGTCATTTTTAGCAACATTGCATATTGGAAGAAAACTTGGAATATGGATCTAGGCTACTGTCCAGAGAAAATGTTCAGAAATGATGCCGAAATTATTTCTCTCTTCAAACAAATTCAACCTGTCTCATTCGCTGGTTAATTTTTTTTCTAATTTCAAAAGATGATTTTCTAATTATTCTTTTGATCATCAGATTGACGAAGATAAAAGCTTTTCCCATCATATTTCTTGAAAAAGCCAGAGATAATGAAATGATTTTTGGATGAATGCTTCATTGTAATTTGAACATTAATGACACCATTATTACTGACATGTGTGAATGTGAAACTTTGCAGAACGTTATCAACAAACTTTGGAAAAGACATACATATAGTGGGACAGATTGATAAACTATGCAGTCTAAGAGGCATATAAATACATTGAGTAATGGATGGGTAGATGGATAGATAAAAAAAATAAGCATGTAAAAATAGATTGAGATGTGGCTAGACAAATGGACTGACCGGTAGATTGTGCATTTGGTTGAAAGACAAATATATTACAGTCATCTGTGAGTTCTGGCTTCTCTTTGACACGTAAATCCCTTGACAACCAGAGAGCGAAACTGTTATAATTATTATTATGTATGAATGTATGTATACGTCCCCATATGGCATCAAAACATATATGCACAATATGCACAAAAACAATATGCTTCCACACTAAATCAATATTCTATACACAATTTTTTTTCTCTTTTCCTTTAGACACACGAAATAGTTTCTATATGCGATACACTGTCGGAGCCATGCATAATGTTTGCATGGCCTGACTGTGAATCATATCAATAAGTGCTTCATATGAGACTACCACACAATGTAAGGGGAATAGCTTTACCATTTATTCTTTCCAAGATTTTCCTATGATAGTAATGTTCTGGCAAGTTGAATACTATAGCCTGTATTTCACTGCGATAAATCCTCTTGCTGTCCACCTATCGTCTCATGCCTGACTGTTTGTCTCATGGTATAAGCCGCTTATTCAGCATGGGAATCAGGAATATGTGTCTAACACACTTTTAGCTAAAGCTCTCGGGTGATGAAACAGATATTCCCTCTCCTCTTGTGAACAACCTATAAGATTTGTCTATATTTTTAGTTGATCACACACAATTGTGAGCATGACCAACCCCCATCCTCCCTCCTCCTTCCCCATTCTTAGCATGGGGGTACTATGTATAATAGGTTGAGGTCTCAACAGGGGTGCCACAAGGAGAGGATGGGGCAGTGGCATTTGGAAAAAAAAGAGCAAATGCAATTTGCGTAACAAAATTATATAACTAATTGATAATAATTTTGTGAACACTCTTACTAATTTGTGCCTAAA
This sequence comes from Platynereis dumerilii, assembly GCA_026936325.1. Taxonomy (NCBI): domain Eukaryota; kingdom Metazoa; phylum Annelida; class Polychaeta; order Phyllodocida; family Nereididae; genus Platynereis; species Platynereis dumerilii. Next base: position 813,028 of record JAPTHN010000091.1, on the reverse strand, counting down.
ATAAGGCCAAAATTGGTCTTGTCTTCAAGGTCCACATTGCACACCTTATCCCCTTTGCCCCTTCTGCTCACGGGCAGGAGGGGTAAATGCCCCTCCTGCCCCTCCCCTGTTCAACCCCCCATGAGTCTCAATATAACATTGCCAAAATAACATATATTCTTCAAGTGTCCGGCATACTTCTATCGAAATTGCTTTGATTTCAAATTAAATACATGTATGTACTAAAATCAAAAAGTAAAATAAGACCACAAACAAAAGTTCTGTTTTTAACATTACACAATGTCATTCTGTAACAACAACTTCTTGGAACGAGATGCTTCCAAAGATTCAGAAGTTTGTGTGATGCTAAAATTGTCTCACTCATCAAAACAAACCCACCTGTCATCTTCGCTGATTAAAATTTTGTTTTTCTATTACAAGATGTTTTGTAACGACTCTTCAGATCGTCAGATTATTAGCGCCAAAATTATCTTCAATCATAGTACTGTGAACAGCGAGAGATTATGAAACACATCTGAATGAATGTTTGAGATACTATGAAATTGTTGGATTTATGTGTTGGTGCCATACTTGAGATTGCAAAAGAAGAATTAAGTCAGTTCCACCCCTAGAAGCCTACTGAAAAAAAAAATTAAGACAACCATCCCAAATTAAATTTTGAAATGACTTTAATTGGTATTCAAACTGAGGTATTTTGTGAATACGTGTATGTCAAGGCAAGTAAAATGTCCCACACGAGAGAAGTTAAAATGTTGTGTTCTTTCTTCAATATATATTTTGTTCGTTATTACCCATCCACTCATGCGTGAATGTGTATAAACGCACACGTGTATATGCACAAACGAACACCCAGCTCGTCTATGTGGATTGCCTAACACTCGTGTATGTCACATAACTTGCATGCGTGTATGTGTCATTGCTTGCATGCGTGGATATGTTATTACTTGTAAGAGTGGGTGAAAAAAAATATACCTCATAGTGGAAGGTTAAATGTTTTTCATTTCAGTAATTTGTCATGGAGCTGCAGACTTGGACCACAAGTTTAAGTCATAGCTATCAATATTGTGAATATTTATTTTTCCTATCTATCTTTCTATAAGTATGTATGTCTATGTATTAATATTAATTATTCATCTCTCTATGACATTAAATCTCGTTAAATTTCTTGCTTAACTATATCATTGTATTTACAGGAATATTATTTGTGTACAATGCACAGTATTGCATACAGTACTTCTATTATTCCCATGAACTGGCACTAAGTCTTGTTGGTATTCATCCCAACATTTATCATGAGAGATACCTTGTGTAAAAATAGGTAACCAAAATGGGACAAAAACAAAAACAAATTGTATAAGGTTCGGAGACACAGGAACTGGTGACTGAGTGCAGGAATCCTGTCTACATAGTTCCTGTTTCCTTCCTGTCAGGCTTGTCACATGGATGACGTCATAATAGGAATGCCCTAGGATCCATGACAACGAGGTATCAACAATGGCATCTTTTGTGAGCAACTCCAATCACTGATAGTGAGGGCAGACTTAATATAGATGTGGTACATAAAGTGGTCCCTCCATTACTAGTCTGTAAATCGGCGGTCATGTCATGATTTATAGTGGGGTAGCCGACTCTCTGTATGACGACAATGTGCTAGAAAATAATGCTTAGATGGATGGATTGATAGATACGGTAAGAGCAGCCCTCTAAGCCAAGTAGTAAGCCCATTTCTAGGTGCTCACAAAAGTTTATTGATGAAATGGATGAGAGAGAGCAGGAGTCCTCAATGTGTCAAACATTTACCCAATTTGAGGGATTCTGTGCCAGCTCAGCACAGACACTAATACAAAGCAAGATAAATACATTGTACATGTGACACTGTTAAGAACTTAGCTGCCAGGTACTGCTACTGCATAGCCCTCTGAAAACCAATGTTGTACTGTCATCTTGCACTTACAGGCTTTAGGCTAATTCATAATCACAGAGAATAGAACTTTAAGTCATGAGTTGGTCAAGCAAGTGATTTTTGCTGCCAGAGACCAGATCCTAATTCAATGTTATTTTTTCATCAAAGCACGTTTTTCACACCTAGGATGAAGTATACTTTTCGTGCTCTGGGTTAAATCATAACATATTTATATAGATCAGGTGGCATGCATAGACCAGCGATTTGACCCATGTGTCATTGGTTGGTGCAGCTCAGTATGCTACAACTTATAAAGAAAGAGAATTAATTAATATTAAAAACTAAAATATCCCTCAAGTGCAATGGAAGTCACAAATATTATATATATATGCAGGCCATTTCAGTTCAAAGTCAATGCTTTACACAGCTGGTTCAATGTTTCTGTATTTAAATCTACTCACAGGCATGAATGAATATGCCTACTTGTTACATCTTGAATAGCTTGCAGCATTATATAACTCCTAGTGAATTAATGTGAAATAGAAATACTCTCAATGAATTTTATCTATGGTCAAAATATGCAAAATTCATTGTAGGAAAATATGGTCATCTCAATTTAGAAACGACATCTATCACATTATATAGTTTCTGAAAATTCCGTGCTCCTTTCCTAATTAGCCCAACACATGTATAATTGCATGATGCAAAGCCCAAGAATCCGTAAATCTATCTCTAATTGACAGAAAGCAAAATATAATGTAACAATCCCATTTACCTGACCAATACTAATATGAAAGTAGTGGAAGAAAATGTAGATTTATATTTGACTTGACAGAAGTTGTAAAATTCAGGTAAGCAAGATCTCTGCTGAGAAATATAGCAATAGGTTCTTGGGTTGACTAATGTTTTGATCTGTGCAAAGTAATGTGGGTTTCCTGAACACTCAGGAAATGATAGCTGCTGGTGGCATGCTTCAGAAGCAGCAAATGAAGAACAGATGTATAGGAGGAGCTACGAATCATAGTTATTGCCTTGATGCAATTGAGGGAGCTGAAGAAGAAACCACAGGAACTAATTTGTTCCAGTGATAAACAAGATAGATAGGCAAAACAATGAGTAAACATGCATTGTCACAAGGCATATATAGTAAGTGCAGCATGCCCACCACCTATAATGTAAAGTTCTGGTAAATTGAAAACAAAACACAAAACACGGAGACAGTTTTTAGTGGGTTTCATGTGGCTGCCATATTCAGATTTAATGCACTGTAGGTGTATAACTTTGTATGCATACAGATTCATCTCATAAATAAAGGAACAATGTCTATAATAATATCATATTTGTCTGGAGATACAATGAATATATATATAAATTCGGACTGGATAATTAATTGTTTTATTTTATTTTATTATTATTATGCAATAAGGAGATTGTTTGGTAGAAATGAAATAGAGTTTGGGATTGGTCAAATTGTTTAGGCTATCAGAATGAAAATGAACGTAGTATTGAAAGTATTGCATTATGTTATAAGAAGTCATTTATCTATTATTTGTTCAAGATATAAATGGCAACAGAAGCTATTAGATAAAGACGATTATGTACAAAGAAAGTGTTGTCCACAATATTTAGAATAATAAAGCAAGTATTTTCTTGTTATTTGTTTACTTATTGGAGACATTCACCACTTTGAGGCCAGGCAATTGAAGTGGTCGTCAGGGCATTGACCTTTAAAACGTGTTAAACATATCTCATTAGATGTAACTCAATATATATAGAACATATGCTGGATACTGTACTTCTCATTCAGAGGCATCAATAGAGTGAAACATGCCCTGAGGTTGACCTGCTAACATACAAATCACTTCCACTCATGTGTCTGTTCATGCTCAGCTCTTTATTGTCCATGCTTTCTGGGTCTGTAATTTTGGAACTGGTTGTGTGGTCTATAATTTGCAGCAGCAACTCAGACGCCTCTTTTTATTCTTGCTGACTGACATGTTTCATTCTCGACTGGGAACTAATAATAGAGACGGAGTGCATCTTCTACCTGGATCTGATGTGGATTTTGCTAAAAGTATTAGTTAGACACTGATTTGGAGGGTTCTAACTGACAAAAATGACTCTTAGAACCCGAAAAAGAGGTGTCTCTCCAACATCACGTGCTTCTATTATACCTTTTAACTTATAATTGTTGCAAAATAAACAATAATCTGATTCTTTGTTTGATGTTGTTAACAGTGTTAATCTTCAGCGGCGTGAAAATTTAAATAAGTAGTTGCTTTGGAAATATATACGAATAGTGACCCAAGATCAGAGATCTGTGATATGTACTCTTTTAAACATTTCTGGTATTTCTTTGCCGTCGTGTGGTGCAAGAATCTTGTCTGCCTCCTGCTTCCTTCCTGACACATGGAATGACATCATAATGGGGATGCCCCGAGCTCCATGACAACCAGGTATCAACAATGGCATCTTTTGTGAGCAACTATATCATCGAGAGTGAGAGGAAACTTCATGTTGTACGAGACACAAAAAAGTCCCTACATCATAAGATAGAACATTTGGTATTGCAATAAAAATTGTCTCTCACTGTATTAGTATGGTCTCTCGTGCAAACTACACTGAAAACAATACTTGGGGCAGAGGGAATGATATTAAACAGTCAGTCAGTCACAAAGCAAGGTGTTTTATGAAATGTAGACCAATGTATAGGCATGTTGCGAATTTATTTAAAGGTACGTGATGCTCCTGCATTTGCACAGGTTGCACTCTACACTCTGAAAAATTTCAGACAAAATTGGTTTTTTAGATTCAAAATGGTTTTATGAAAAACCAAATTTCAATGCAATACCAACATGGATATTTAAAAAAATCCATGTTGGTTTTTTGCATTGAAAATAGGTTTTTAAAAAAACCATTTTGAATCTAAAAAAACAATTTTGTCCCGGCATTTTTTAGAGTGTAGAGATTGGTGCTTAATGGTGCACGGCAAAGGATTTTTCTGCCTCAGACCACATCCTGACATGAAAAAGTGTACTTTCCATGCTTTTCATGCATTTCATAGTGTCATTCATGCACAGGCAGCATAGACCAGGAATTTGGTATGTATCTGAGTGTTAAGGTGCCCTACATGCTTCAAATAGGAAGTACAGTATGTAGAGAATGAACTGACATTGAGAAAATTAGAATGGAAGTCATAAATGTAGGCTGTTTAAGTACTAATTTTTCAATGCTTCACAGTTCACACAGCTGGCTCTGTTTTCTATTTGTTAATTTACGTATAAGCATGAGTGGTCATTGGGTGCTCTTGCTCATTTGTTACTTCGTGATATTCTTTATTTTACAGCATTACAGAGGTCTTATTGATTTCAGATTTTGTACATGGATATACATTTTTAACTAAAAAAATGTGTGCCACTGTGTGTCTTGGCTTGTCTTAAGACATTGATATCCATGCAAAATGTTACATTGGGGCTTTTTCTGTCAATGTTGTAAATTCGTGTGATAACAAAAAAACACTCCAATGGAAGTTGACCTCTGGTCAAAATTTGCTCAATGATATGCAAAGCAGATCAATCTCAACATAGACAATTCAGATATAACTTTGAATGCTTTCTGCTAAATTTGAGTCCTTCCCCTTCAAAATGAGTCTAAGTGCATAAATACAGAACATAAAGCCACAATCATCCATAAATCTCTCTCACAAATTAGGAGTAAGATATTTGTCAGAATCCTGGTAACCCCACCTAAACAAATTTGTAAGAAGTAGAGAATCCTTTTAAGTAATAAATAAGTGTATTACATATACAAATACGGCATAATATGAGTGCAACTTGAAAATTTATTTGCTCGAGGAAATTCATATTGAACAAGGGCGCAGCCCGAGTTCAATATGAATTCAAGAGTGCAAATTAATTTTCATATTGCACGATAAAATTTTTTTTTTAGTGTTATAGATAAAATTTAAAAAATTTTGGTTTTTTTTAAATCAAAAACTCATATTGCCCTCTAACCATGCAATATTAAAAAATCTGAAAAAATGTTTGGAAAAAATCTCATATTGCACTTGAACCATACAATGTGAGTTTTTATGATGTCGTCATATGACTGATTTGGCCAATCAGCATCGCTCTAGCATAGTGGTCATGTAATAAGCAACTTTATCGTGTATCGAGGTAACTTTGACATGATTTCTAGCAACCTTTACATGGGTTGCTTATTTTGGGTTTCCTGAATGCACAGGAAATGAAGAGCAGATGTTAAGGAGGATGCATGGTGATAAGATTAGTCAAAGTAATTGGCTTGATTAATTTAAGGAGGGAGCTGAAAAAAACCTCTAGAAGAACTAATTTATCTCCTGATAAACAAGATCAAGCAGATCCAGTGTTTTTGGCTGAAATAACTGTGCCCTATACACCAAAATTTACAATTTAATATAGACTAAAATTTAAAACACGTCAGATGAATATCAAATACAGATGCATAAATTGATTAGTAAATTTCCGTCACTGCTATTTTTGTCTATTCATAATATCCACTTTTCTATTTATCCATTCATCAATTTCATAAATAGATAGGTACAAAGGCAGACAACAGCAGTGATGAAATAGAAATTATCTAATATTAGACATAACAGTTGCATTTTCCCATTTTTGATCAAAAACTTATTTTTTTTCACGTTTTTTTATTGTGACACAAAACCTTTCATTTGAAAACACAGTTTACTGTGAAAAAAATCTTCGGCACGAAATCACCTCAGGTGCATTTTTTTTTCATCAACATGAAATCAGAGCAGTCGTAAAGTTCACTGATATCTGTTAAAAGGTTTACTCAAAGGTCAAACCAAGGTCTTCATGACATTACATTAAACTTTTTCACATGTGAATAAAAAAGAAAAGAAAGGAGAAGAAGAATTCAGAGGTCTGAGATTTCTTAGGTCAATTCTTTATTTCACCCGGCAGAGGTACCAACATCATCCTCTCTGTGTTTCTGTATATTTCATAAAGAATTATCCAAGGGTTTAGATGTATTTCTCCAATATTGTTATCAGAAATGTGGCATTGTGCCATTGCTTTGTCATCCTCCTGTTCTAATTAGCCTGGTGAGTAAATAAATGCAGGATGTAAAGGCACAATCATCCAAAATCATCTTGCTGAGGACCTTTTAAAATGGTCAAAGAAAAATACTTGTTGATGTCCAAATCCTTCGCATAGGCTCTTTATTCCACGTCATATTTTCCTATAAAAATTGTCCTGTTATTCCTCTATTAGAATGTCATATTTATGTCCGAATTAAATACCATAATATCCCAAAAGCGCCTTTTGCTTCAAAGCTTGATATTTTCGTCCAAATCACCTAATATTATGTCACTTACATGTTACAGTAAACCAGACATACAACCAAATAGTAATCGTTGAGGCAGTGGTTCAATCAGACTTTTCGGTCTGAGTTATTTATAGCATAAATAGCGAAAAGTGGCAAAACAAAAATGTTTTACCTGATTGATGCCTTGTCAGTAAAAAGTATATTTGACATATTATTTTGAGGGGATTCGATCCAGAACTTATCAAACCATATCTGCTCACTTGCACTATTTTAACCTAGAGAGCTATAAGCAATTCCACATCAAAGGAATTCCCCAGAAGTACTCAATAAAAAGAAATTGTACTGATAGCAATTTTCTGATACTGTTATTTTGATGAATTAGCATACAATGATTTTAAGAAATACTTTTTTTTTACATTTGTACCTGGCTTGTGAGACCCCTTGTTGTAAGACTGATCTGCCTTATGTGATCATCTTCCTCCTGCAGTATGTAGTATTTTTTGGGCATTTTGCACCCTGACGAGAGACCGCACAACCACAAGATACAACTTCATGACCCCAGAAGGAGCGGTATTATAACACAGGGACCAGTGTATATCTGAAACTTCCTGTAATTTATAACTAATACACTTTTCTGATTGATACCATTTGGTATGATAAGTTCTATGAGATGTTGTTTAGTCTGAGAAGGATAGAAATAATTTTATTTTTTGAAGATATGTGGGGTCTGCCTCAGAATTTTGGTTACATTATATTATGCTTAATTGTGCCTCATAGTCATAGGAAAGATAAGTATGGTTGACTGCTGCTTTCTCATCTACACATCTATACTGTTGTTTAGACAACATTGTTTAGAGGATATGCATTTTTATGATAAATGATGCTAGTATGAATAACAGATTTTGTAGTTAATCTTCAGGCAGAATAATAATTGATGCTTCAGTACATAGTATATGATCATATTCCAATAGCTGACCAACTTGGAAATCTCAGTATGTGTCAATGTAAATTTACATTATTTAGGACAAAAACGGTTCATATTGATTTGTATCTACTACATGTAAATTATGACTAATACATCATGTACCAGTAGGTATGATTTATGTCTGGTGTTTCTAAAAGGAGTCAGGAAATCAATTTTCATTTCAAAGCCACACATAATTTTCGGAATTGAGGCTGCAAACTGACTGTGGAAACATCAGAAAAGCATGCTAATGATGGTTATCAGATATCTTGGTGTTGCAACGTCATAAATTGAGCTTGATAAATGGGATACGTAATTTATGCTTTATTGTGCACTGATAACATACTGTATAGTTTCATTCGTTGAAAACATAAGAAGATTTATGTACTTTTCAAATTATACCAATGCATATTTTCCAATGTATCTGTATGCAGACTTTCTGTCAGTCTGTGCATCTAGCTATATGTATGCTTTCGTGTAAATACTGCCTCTATAAATACTAAATGTATGATTTATTTACTTCATAAAGTCAATCTGACAAACCAAGGTTTAGTGACATGGATTAGTATGCCAATATTCAGATTTACAATATTCTATCAACAGGTTTCATTTTACTTCTGTGAATCTTTGTGTCAAAACTACAAAAAAACAAAAATAGAATGTAAGACAGATATAAGTCAAGCTCACACAAAAGCATTGGTTTCTGTGTCTCAGTCATGTATGAGTTTGTTAAATGATTTTTCCAGACTAAATAACAGCTGCCTTTATGACCATGATACTTTTAGCAGATGAAAAGGATCAGATTTTATTTCCTTTTATCAGAGAGAACATGCACTAAAAAATTCCTGGAACTTCCTACATGCAGGCTGCAGTTAGTTGATGTATTGGACATTTTTATTTGACCATTTGCTCCACTTCAAATGGAAGCAATCTGCAGCCAGACACATTGATGGTTGAAATTATTTGTAGCCTGCAGAATCAATGGTTGAAAAAAAGAAGTTAAGTGCTTTAATGGAATTGATGTTATAACACAGGAAAACTACCAGGGCTAAAGAAATTCTCTTTGGGTGAGAAATAATCAAGTAAAAAAAAAAGTGGTACTCAAGCCAAGCACTACAGATCACCTAATCAGAGACCACATTTTTCAACGCAACCTTGAAAAGAAAGTCAGCATAGATAACTGCTCTGAGCATGATTGTTCTTATCAAGCTTTCAAAGTAAATCTCTTGACATTAAAATAATTAACAACTTAGTCAAGAAGTATACCGACAAGCCAATCAAAACCATTTCTTTAGCACAGTTTTCCAACTCAATAGATGTGATATGTCAACATAAGTTTACACACACCTGCCTCACAGTCTTCTGCTGCACTACCTCTGTTATTTGCATTGTTTCTTAGTAATACCTGTCGTTCAGGAAGGCTACTGAAATTAAATGATGCTCTTAGTATCAGTATGATTGAATTGCTAATGAATGCATTGTTGTCATTGTCAATGAGCACCTGTCCGTACTTCGCTGCTGAAAATTCCAACTGCATGTGCAATGATGTCATGGTTATATGAAACTTTCAGTGGCTTTTCAAAACCAATTAAGTTCATATAAATGAAGTTAATTAAGCGTGCTTATCAAACCCTAACTGATAATACCTTAGAATCTTTTATTACAATTGTATGCAAAGGAATGTACAGTGACTGGTGTATGCGTTTAAGTATATTGAACAAACAGAAAAGTAAAATCTCTCAAAGAGAGGAATGTATAATTTGTTGTATCATAAAGTGATCTCCAACCAACACAGCACCGAATCATAATACTTTATTACAACAACTTCCTTTCTACTACATGTAACCTCCACACGTGTCAATAATGATGATGTCACTAAGTAATGATCAAATTTCAAAGAAACCTTCATTCCACAATCACAATGTCTTGATATTTAATGAACCATGATTAGAAAAATCAGATGATCAAAAGGGTAATTAGAAAAATCATCTTCTGAAATTAAATGAGTCTTAATCAGTAAAGATAACAGGTTTGGTTCTTTTGATGAGAAAGACGAGTCAAATTGCAAATGTGGCTACCTGAAAGATTGTGTAAGTTACGGTCGTATTTAGATAACATTTTAAAATCTTTTTTGTACCGTTGGTGTAGCGAAATGTTGTGAGTGACATAAAAGGTATTCTTGGACGGAAGAGAAAGGTCTTTAGAGAAAAAAAGGGATAATGACGTAACATCAACAATAACACAATTACTAGGGTAAGGTTCTTTAAGCTGGAAAGCTGGATTCAAGACTTTTTAGAAAGTGATATCCGGCCATGCTTAAGGGTAATAGGTTATATCAACCAAGGCAAAATGAACTTTTTTTTAATGAAAACTGTAATAAAATTGCCAATTTGCCTAATTAAATCACTCGGCATTGGGTAAATTTTAGGAATTAAGAAAATTAGAGGGGCAACCTTGAGTCGGACAGTTATAAGGCATGGATCACACATTTGTTTAAGACTCTTCCAATCCATTAATAAAGGTCATATCAGAGCTGAAAATGCATCAAGCTCAGAACTAACCATACGCTATACAAACTGATGTCAAGTCAATACCATACGCCTGCAAAAGATCATTCAAACTTATGAAATTTTAAGTTAATCTAAAATGTCAGACGCAAGGAGACATTTTTGATTTGTCTGACTCAAAGCACATTACCCTACATGTAGTACACACTATGGTTACTTTTGTGTTTATCACACATCCATCTAACATACATTGTACACACATAATTATACACGTAGCGGGGGGGATCCAGAAATCTCCGGTGGGGGGTCTATTGAGCTATCGCATCATGGAACGCATAGTTCGCGACATACTGGACTGCGCGCTGATAAAATTAACATGTAAAACATATAAATTTTGGTCTGGTCCCCTGCGTACGTCCCTGACATTTAGGTCCGAGGTTCCATGGGTCCAGAGCTCAATACAGTAAGTGCTGGCAACTGGCAAGAAATTTCTAACATTTTATCTAACTTATAAGAAATTACTAATATGTCGGTGGTTCTCAATCATGCTTTGTCAAGAATGACTGCCAAATACATTGTTCTCCAAGTATTATGCAGTATTGTTGTCTCGTGTATTCAGCACTTATCGACAGGATTCACAGTCAAATAAGAGAATCATTGAATATGGTGTGTATTCCATAACGCAGATGAAAAGTATGTTTTGTATGAAGCAAATGATAGAAAAATAAGTTGTGTGTAAAACACATTTTGATTTGTGTGGTTGTATATGGCATTTTGCAAATGGTTTTTGTGCTTTCTACATTGATCATATCAATATACATTCATTCATGTATGCAGACGTTTTGGTTTCTGGTTTTCAAAGGACTCGCAATGTCATGTACAAGAAAGTCAGAAGTCTAAGATGACAGACAGTATTTCCTTGTCAAGCAAAGGAACAACACGCCAGTCTGTCTATGTGCTTACATACAAGTAATTTCAATCTCTAACTGATTCTTAGTTTTATATAAAGAAACTTTATAATTGTTCTTCCGATTTTCAGGTCTATTTTAGACTGCCAAAAAGCAGAGATTAGTCATATTTGCTTATAGTCAGTAGATTATCAAAAAGCAAGGGAAGTAGATAAGTCATCACATTTTTTATTCAAATGTAAAATACAAGGGGATCGAGGAGTCATGGCTACATAATTGAAACGCGGCTTCATGATATGTAATAATTATGGTGTTTTAGAAGTTGTTTTCCAAACCAATTTGCCTCAAGTGAGTGAAGTCCCCGAATATTCATTCATAAATCAAGCAATGCGCTTATTAAGAGATAACGCTTGAAGAAATAGTTTATTTCAAGGTTGCCCAAAAATGTTGTATTTATTTCACCAAAACCGAACAAAAATTATTTATTTAAAAAAAAACTCGAAGCCTGGATATTAAATGGTCAACCCGTAACTTCTCACTATGCCCTGATCATTTCATGAATATATAAATGTATGAGCAGGGACCGCAACATAGCGGACTTCTAGCAGTAAATCAGCATTTCTTATAACCAAAATTTATCATTCTGAAAATAGACTGCTTGATCCAGGTCAGTGAATTGACATACTACCTTAAGCTGTGCTGAATCTGTATTTGGCCTGTACTCAGTTGCTCTAGTAATTTATTAAGGTGCTACTAATCAGTGGCGTAGCTAGTGTGGGGGGGGGGGGCAAGGGGCAAGTTGCCCAACCAGACAACTTTTTGGGGAAAAATGGGGAAATGGGGGTAAAAATAGAGAAATTGGGGGAAAATAGGGAAAGGGTACAAATAAGGGAAAAGGTGGACGCAGAAGGGAAAAAAAGTGAGAAAAGGAGAAGGAAAGACATACTTTTACTTTATATATATGGAAATCTTGTTGAAGTTCATGCCAACACTATATGAAGTAAGACTCTATAATAACTTGACAAAATGAAATAAAAAAGAACAAGTTGGAGACGCTGTATGAATATACGCTGTACGGGATGTTGAGTGAAAATTTGAATGTTTATCAAATTTATCTAAATGTTATTTGGTTTGCATCGCCTGCGTTTCACCTACATGATGAATCACCAAACATCCAGAATGATCTTTGAAATGAGGGCTTGAGTAACAGGCCTATTTTGACCAAAGCCAAACACACAACAGAGAATCAAGGTGTTGGTAAATTTTTGAAGAGACTAAAATGCAGATTCGTGGAATGGTGGGAGAAAGTGCTGATGATGAACCAAAATATGTCAAATGTTTAATTATAAATCAAAAGCAAAATTGACTAAGCGCTGCATGATGGAATCAAACAAGAAAATTTCAAAACAGATTTTTTCTGATGATAATCGACTGCTGAAAAAAAAAAAGTTCTGCAAAACACCAGGGTAAATTAAAAATTTTCTTCACGAAATAGCAACAACTGTTTTAAGGATGTCTCTGTTTACCTTGGAGCACCTGAATACCTACAGAATCATTTCATATTTGATAAAAGACAGGTGGGGTGTCATCATCACAGCAAAAATCAACCTTCAATTTATATTCGCGCAGCGAAACGGCCAAAGGCCATTGAGCGAAGCGAATTGAGTGCAAGAGAAGACTCAAAAATCTGTGCTGTGATGGTCTCAACATCAACAGTCCACAGTTTGGAATTAGGTCAAGTGGGTCCAGCTTCTTATCAATGATTTAGTTTTGTATTTAACAAAACATAACATATTCATCTTCAAAAGTGTCTGAAAAATTCAATTTTCTCTAGTAATATATCCTGTACCAATAATTTTTATGCAATAGTTAATTATTAACATTAAAGTTGCCCTGAATGATAGAACCCTTAGCCAAATATTGGTGGTTTCATACGCAGTATGATATACACTAGTGATAAATAATAATTTTTACCAATTTGTTGAAGTGTTTCTTTGATTACATGAATTATTTAGTTATTTTATGTGCTTTTTTCGAGATAGATTCTCCGTCCTCCAGCACATCTGTTGTTGATGACGTCACAATGACCATTGTTAAAAATATATAGTTATAAGTTAACTAATTCTAACAATGGTGATGACGTCACAAAGTTGGTAGCACTCAAGATTTGTATTTTTTTCCCGTGCGTACCCGAAATAAATCTAGGGGTCATTTAGGACATGTTGGGGATTAATTAAGCAAGAAAAAATGATTCCAGTGCAAAGAAAATTTACATGCTAACCTACATGACCATATTACACCAGGAAATGTGAAAATTGGAAATACTTTTGGTGAAAACCTGACCTATCATTCAGAGTAACTTTAACAAGCTAAATCAAATTATTAACATATGATTCATTTAATTTCAATCAGACAACAAGAAAACATAACAAAATTAAAGTTACATAATCTTATAAACTGATGATTATGTAACAGTGAACAGATAATCTACATGCAATGTTATTGTTTTTGTATTGCTATATATTCATACTATTATTATGTAATATCAACAATCTAACATAGACTTGACTTTGGCAGCTTTCAGTGCTGTCTGCCTTTTACAATTTATTTAATATATATATCTATCTATCAATTTATCTATCTACCTGTCAGTCATTATATCGACCTGTCTATCTATTTATCTCCCTATTTATCTATATATTTATCTATTTATCTACTTTTTTTTCTTTCTAGTTTATCTGGCTATTCTACATTTTTCTCTGTCTTTCCATGTATCTGTCTTTCTAATTTTCTGAAACAGTTACATAACTCCTTTCATACATTGAATATGAAATTAACATGAAAGTTATGGTAAAAACATTTTAAGGTGCTGCGGGAATTTCATGGCAGTGCCATTTACATATTAAGTTTTGCATCTATTTGTGAGTTTAATGTAGAAGCAACCTATCCAAATTTTCCAAAGATATTTTCATTACATAATTCTGTGCTGTACATACCAGCCACTTTCCAAAACTTTGTTTTATTTGAGAGTTTAGTAAAGTTTCTCAAAGTTTAAAAAAACCCGTGTCATTAGCACGCCGGGTTATGATTGCTTTTTGGGGAAATAGAGGGTCTTTTGCCCCCCCCCCCCCCGAGAAAAACTCTAGCTACGCCACTGTGCTACTTCCTGCTTTTTTGCACTGACTGACCCTGGTTCTTTTTGTGTGACTCATAACATAAAACATATAAATCACTTTACGATTTTAACAGAGTTTCACTGGTCTATAGATTAAGAAAAAAGTACCATAGCACACATTATTGGCCATAAACTCACACCTATCCAATTCCCTTGGGGACGTCTAACCATAATTTAAGGGGTCGTAAAATCAGATTTGCCAGATGCATCGATTCTCTGGTAATAGATCACTGATCATTATTAGTATATCAATAGACAGAGATGATTTCGTTGCACTGTATCCCGCAGTGATTCTAAAATAGTGTTGAAAAGGTCATTCAGTTAAATTCTAATTTAATCCCTATACAAGCAAAGTGGATATGCCAACCCTCGCACACGTGAAAAAATTGTACTCGTGGATATTTAATTGCTTCCACATACACTACTTTGTTATGGTTAATATGTATATGAAATCAAGCACAGTTGTGGAAGCAATTTTCAACAAATTTCTATTTTATGTGACTGCATTATTGACAATTTATTGTAGAATAGGCCTTATAATACAGTTCTTGCCGAGGCTCTTTAATTTAAAACTATGAACTTAGATTATATTTTAGCCTTCATGTAATAGCATTCCAAAGAATGACACAATTTATTTCATGCTCTTTAAATACTCCGAATTAATAATTGCAATCAGATATTATTTACATCTCATCATATCTATCTGTCTATCTATCTATCTCGCTAGCTAGTTATCTAGCCATCTATCCATCTATCTATTATCTATCTTGCTTTCTGCTCTGAATTTCATGTACCCAACTGCTCTGTGTTTCATTTACACGATCGCACATACAGGCGTGATCGTGAATGCATATCCACACTTGTGAGTAATAACACATACACGCATGCGAGTGAACACACATACACGCCTAATTATGCGAGCAATTACACAAACATGCGTTAGGGTGCATAAAAAAAGTGAAAGTCAAAAGCGTGATCCGCAACAGCGATAATGTTGTTCCACTGATAGAATAATGTCTTCCTGCAAAATTTTGGATTTTTCAGAGGTGATTTAGAGGTCCCACACAGGCCCTGAAGATTTTTATTAGTATTCGCCAAAAAATAGCGAAAATATGCTGTATCTCCAAAACTATTGTAGCTATATTCATGAGAATGGTGTCAAAATGTCCGCAGACCCCAATTTCCTATTCAACTTCCATAGTAACTATGCGTCTAAAATGCATTGTTTGTGAATTATTGACCAAAAACCCTATTTTTCGCATATTTCGTGGAAATACAGTGGTTTATATCAACAGGCTCAGTTCTATTGACTGTTATACTTTGTAAGTATTATTGAATATTATTTTCGTGACAGGCTGTGTAAAGACAATGATTAGTGTCTGTATTATTTCACATCTCGCCCTGTGGTTCAAAGCTTTAACCTTGTCATTTCAGTAATTTCAATAGGCTGCTTCAACTAATCTAATATAGCAATATGAAAACGTTAGAAATGGTTCTGGGATGTCGAAAAGACAATGCATGTATATGACATCACTATCTTATTTTAGATAACCTGTGACATAACAATACATGATTTAGGACATCATCAATTGTTCTGGGCACTAATGGGAACCTAAACAAAACACAAAAATACTTAAACAAGACTTACAGAGTCTATGGCACCAAAAAATTTAATAATAGCAAAAATAATTGATACCACTGAGACTACAGAAATGACAAGCTAAATGATATGAAAAAGGACATCAAGTGAAATAAATAATAAAAATAATAAAATTTACTAGGCCTATGATTTTATATATGCCCATTCAAGATAAATCTGCTCATCGGCACTCACCATACGGAATGTCTATCATACCAATCATTATTGTGATAACCTCTGGACTTGGCCGGAGAAGGATTGGAACTTGCATCCACAGTGTACAAGGCAGACATGTTAACCAGTGTGCAACAAAGCCACATTGACATAAATATGCAAGATGCTAATTATTCTTATGACACAGGGAAATACATATTCAATAATTGATCCTTCAAAATATTACTGCCATCGACATCAATCTATTGACCTGAGCCTTGAATACCTCAAGGTAAATTTGAATTCACATATATAGGTCTACAAGGTAAATTTGAATTCACATATATAGGTCTACATGCAATCCAGATGATTTGGTGTTTCAAGCTTTCTTCTTTGTCAAGTGTAGTTATGCATTCATGTTCAACAACCTGTAGAACAATGTGAAAAGGTCCATTGGAATGCACAGGCAAAGTCTGTTTCACTTCCCCGGCAGGCACCAGTTCCTGACAAAAGTAGGTTGGCCAACACAGTTGAGCGATCTTGCTTAGGTTGATTTGAGGTTTATGATGCAGCAGTTGCAAATTCACAGGAGTTTTCTTCACCTGCCCATCAATTAATGGAGCTGCGGTGTCATCTATAAAACCAGTGATGCAAATATCACAGCTGTCAATGAATAAACATTGATATTGCGAATGATGGTGATTGGTGAAGAAAATAGCAAAAATCATGCAACAGACTTTGCCAGAGCTGTGCATTCCAATGGACCTTTTCACAACATTCTACAGGTTGTTGAACATGACTGCATAACTAAACTTGAGGATGAAGAAAGCCTGAAACGACAAATCATCTGGATTGCATGTAGGCCGATGTACATAAGCAAATTCAAATTTACCTTGAGGTATTCAAGGCTCAGGCCAATAGATTGATTTCGAAGGCAGTAATATTTTGAAGGATCAATTATTGAACATGAATTTCCATGTGTCATAAGAATGATTAGCATCTTGCATATTTATGTCAATGTGGCTTCGTTGCACACTGGTTAACATGTCTGCCTTGCCCGCTGTGGATGCAAGTTCCAACGCTTCTCCGGCAATGTCCAGAAGTTATCACTATAATGATTGGTATGATAGACATTCCATATGGTTAGTGCCGATGAGCAGATTTATCTGGAATGGGCACAATATTAAATCATAGGCCCACTACATTATATATTACTTTTATTATTTATTTCATTTGATGTCCTGTTTCATACCTTTTAGCTTGTTGTTTCTGTAGTCTCAATGGTATCAATTTTTTTGGAAATACAGTGGTTTATGTCAACAGGCTCAGTTCTATTGACAGTTACATTTTGCAGGTATTTTTGAACATTATTTTCTTGACAGGTTGTGTAAAGACAATAATTAGTGTCAGTAATATTTCACATCTTGCCCTGAGTTTCATGGCTTTCTGTAATTTCAATAGACTGCTTCTAATCTCATTTTACAATATGAAAATGTTAGAAATGGTTCCGGTAAGTCAAATAGACAATAGATGACATCACTATCTTATGTTTAGATAGCCTGTTACATGTAACAATACATAATTAAGGACATCATCAATGGTACTGGGTGCTGATAGGAACCTAACAAAACACAAACAGGACGTAAACAAGACTTACAGAGTCTACGGCACCAAAAAATTTAATAACAGCACGAAATATGGCAAAAATAAGGTTTTTGGTCAATAATTCACAAACAATGCATTTTAGACACATAGTTACTATAGAAGTTGAATAGGAAATTGGGGTCTGCGGACATTTTGACACCATTCCCATGAATGTAGCTACTATAGTTTTCGAGATACATAACATTTTTGCAATTTTTTGGCGAAAAACTAATAAAAATCTTCAGGGCCTGTGTGGGACCTCTAAATCACCTCTGAAAAATCCAAAATTTTTCAGGAAGACATTATTCTATCAGTGGAACAACATTATCGCTGTTGCGGATCACGCTTTTGACTTTCACTTTTCTTGATGCACCCTAACATGCGTGTGTATGTGCGCTCACTACCACATGTGAATGTGCCATATTGTGAAATAAATATACATATCCACTTTCCATATGTGTGTGTCTTTGAGTGAGTCTTGTACTTTACTTTTATATGTTTTGAGTATAGGTTTCATGCTCTCACAGATGAATGCCAGGAGTTTCTTGCATAATAACAACATAATTTCAAGGCCTTCGATGAACCAAATGCACCTTGCAAACGTATTTAAAACCTTTAAAAGCACCAAGCAGGATTGAAGAGAATATAATTAGGCCTATGTTATGTAACATACACAGAAACATTTACAACAATAACACAAAAATTGATAAAATAATTTGATATGTCATTGTTTGTTTTTCAACATAGATTCGTAGAGCACTTCGGCTGCAGATCAATGTTGAACATGGCGCCATGATTTTAGATTACTGTGGTCTATATTTTGTTTATGGAGCCATGCACTGAGCGATCAATTTAATCATATTCTAACAGATTGATAACAAATGGCGTCTAATTATGAAGTTACTTTTACCATGCCTCATAAGGGGGGTTGATCTAGCGTTAGCATCCTGGGCTGCCTATCGCTGGGTCCAGGGTTCCAATCCAGCTCTTGCCGGGTCACATAGGCCTACGGCTGTATCAATCATCCTTCACCTCATTGTGGTGACCTCCGCTTGTCCTAATTAGCCTACCAAGTGTAATAATACAGGAAGTAAAGCTCCAATCGTCCATCCATGCCAAGTGTTTGCCATTTCCACAATTTCAGCCTTCCTGGTTTATTTTCCCTCATTTTAATATAGCCACATGTGTAGATTAACGTTTTTCCTGTCTACATGGTCTTAAAATACCAAATATAGACATAAGCCAAAACTAACCAAACATTAGGTGTAAGGAGAGGTGAGACTAGTCAAGCTACAAACAGTTTATCAACTCTGCAAAGAAATCACTCAAAGATATATCATTCTGCTCAAAAAGTAGAATCAGCTTTTCAATGCATGTCGCAAAGTTGGTGGTTTACTCATATAGAGATGACAGACTGACTTGACTAGTGCAACTGAGTGTTACGCTGGTTTACCCAGGATCAGCCGGGGCAGGTAAACCACCATCTTTGCCGAGGGAGCTGCTCTTATTATTTTTGATGACCGCAGCTTGAATGCAGCCAACCTCTCTGATTTTCAAATCATATTACTCACACCATATGGTATTCTTCAGAATGATATATTAGCTCTGAATTACAAGAGGTTTCAAGCATGATAAAGTAGTGTGTCATTTCTTAATTTCCTTGCATTGAATCCCTCTCAGAACAATATGTCAAATTTACTTTTTTTTAAGCTATAGGGTTTCATCTCTGCTACATTTGACTAGTCACTTCAAAACTGAAGACTGAAACATTAAATGGAACTGCTGCAACAACTGTTATTGTTCTGCTGTCTGGATCAATTTGTTGAACTGGAATGATATATTTAGTGGACTTGATATAAAATACTCCCAGGAAAGTCGTATTTGACACTCCTCCTTGTGCACTCTTGACATTATACAGTGCATTGAGCAATCAGGACTTCATCTTAAGGATGAAGTCTTGAGTAAGTTTAGGGTGAAAATGTTACCATAACACATTAATATATTAATAACTGGTAATGAAATTGTTTACAAATTTGTCTGTATGTAAAATATAGCAATCATGTACCTAATGATGAATATAAACAACCATCTTCACAGAAAGATAATCTTGATGTTTTTTTGTCTCATTTCAGGTTGGTTCCCCCTTGGACCTCAAGTCTGTGTCTTATGGGCTACAATGGATGTTCTCATGTGTACAGCATCAATCTGGCACATGTGCACAATGAGCATGGACAGATTTTTCACCTTGAAGTACCCCATGAAATATGGTCGAAACAAAACAAGGACGATGGTTACTTTGAAGATCATGTTCGTTTGGGTGATATCTATAGCAATATGCTGCCCGGTGTTGATATTAGGTTTCTTGGATTATTCTGCTGTTTACAACAACGGGTTATGTGCACCAACTATTCGGAATTTTATCCTGTATGGGTCCATATTTGCCTTTTACATTCCGTTGACGATTATGGTGGTTACTTACGTTTTAACCATCAAAATTCTGTGCGATAATCAAAGACTCATGAAGAGTATTGTAAAAGACCAGAGTCGTCGTAAAATAAGGAGAGAGAAAAATTACGATGAAAATTACTTGAATCCTAACATGTACATGCCTAGGTTTTTAGACCACGGGTCAGTAGACACTTCAATCAGTGGAGCAACCAGCGTGAATGATATAAGCATTCCTAGTAATACAGAAAGTCCAGCTGTTGATAAGCAGGAAAATAGTGAAAATAAACCATTAATAAATCAGGTCGATGGATTGGAGAAACAAGTTGAAATACAACAAAGAGAGATTAATCAAGATGTCATAGTGTCTAATCATGATGTCAGATTGTCTAATCATGATATTGGAGTGCCTAATCATGACGTCGGAGTGCCTAAGTCTCCCAGCAGTGCCGGGAGTGTAGCAGCGACATCACTGCTGGGTCTGCCGAATAATAATAATTCACAAAATAGTGATTTAAAGTGCAATATTAATTCATTGAGGGGTACTCAAGGACCACCAGGCACGATGTCGGTCTCTCAGCCTCATTTACCTGGAATGTGTACTCCCAATATTTCCTGGCCTCACTTAGTGTTACCGCGAGCAAAGAGTCAACAGATTGTCAGTCGTATAACGGCCAGTAACTCCAGTATCCCTCAGCAGCACAGTGCCTTCTTGTCAGTTGGATCATCTCTAGGCTACAACTCTTCCCCTCAGTTATGGGGCAGTGCTTGTCATTGCAGTGATTTCGAAGATCCGGAGATTTTAGAAAAGCTGAGTCAGATTGAACAAGAGATGGACGATTGCTTGCGTGATAACACGACAACATCAAAAAATGATTCGGCGTCATTAAAGTCAGAATCACATTCTTGTGACAAGGTAGACACCATGGTCACTGCCACTACCTGTCAAGAACCAGACTGCCAAAAGACCCAAGAGTTTGTGACGACCCAAGTGGAGTTACAAGAATCTAGTCCCACTTCGCCAGATGTGTCTACGCCAATCTTGAAATATGATGTTCCACCAGTGATGGTCACTTCTCCCCCGGTGACAAGTTCTGATGATACTTTGGATGAAACTGATTCAGAGGAAAACAGTGACCTCATCACAATACATTTGAAAGCTACAGGATGTTACTTGTACAAAATAGACCACACAAAGACAAGCATACTCTCCAAACATCGTGAATACTCGAGTAACAATTACAATCACAAAGAAGCGACCGGAAATGGACGACTGCCGAAAGTGGATTCAACAGAGCAGTCAGCTGATGATGATTATGATGAAGATGATATTGAAGAAACTTCAATATCAACCACAACCGGCCATAGGATCTATCACCAGACTCTGAGACGACAAGGATCTAAAGCTTGGCAAGCAATAATGCGATTGAGTAAGCGAGAAAAGCGTTACAAGCCAAATGGTGCTTTGAGGCAGTATATTCCAAAAAGAACAGCAAATAATGAGAAGAAAGCATCCAAAGTTCTAGGAGTTATATTTGCTGTGTTTGTGGTTCTGTGGACACCATTCTTCATTGTGAATGTATTATCGGTTGTGTGTGAACCTTGTTTAAGTGCCCTGACCCCTACAATGATGGCTGCTATTGTTTGGCTAGGCTACATGTCTTCTCTGGCCAATCCTATAATTTACACCATGTTCAACACTGCATTCCGAAATGCATTCTACAAAATCTTGACTTGTTCTTACAAGAAACAGTACATGAGGGCACGTGGATCTACTCCGGATACTTTCCATATGGTCAATGCCACCAACTGGACAACTGACCGTGCTACGGATAAGATTGACCGCAGAAACACCCTCACTCTGACTTTGAGGGATAACTGTTAATCATTGCCTTTGACAGAGTTAATTTATAATCTTGCCTACTTTTGTATACTAGTCACTTATGTGTTTACTGTGTATGTGCATGATGATTAATATTGTAGTGTGATTGATCTCTGTATTACAGAATGTAGTTAAATATTTCTACCAAATTCAGAAGAAATATTGCAACCTTGCATTTATCAATTCAAATATGATTAATGTATCCTTTATTGGCAGTTCTTGCAAAAAGAGTGTTACAAAGTTTATATATTCTTGCGAATATGGTTAAGTGAGTTGTGTGAGTCAAATATATGATGTGTGGAAAATAGAAATTATAGAAACGTCATACAATTATACTACCACATTATTTTTTTCAGACGGAGTTAGTAAACTTCTTGGATTCACAAAATGTTCTCAAGTGATATGATTGTTTCTTCAATCTCTGAAATGTTTGCTGTGACATTAATAAAGCTGGTAAAACAGCAGTCACCATGAAAAATGTACTTTTGATGATCCCTCATGGACATACAAATTATGATTTTGTCCTTGACAATCTGCAATAATGTATTCAACCTTTTTGGTAAGCATTCATACAAATAATTCTCCTGCTTTGGGTTAAGAAAAATTGCGGGTTAGAAAAATGCATTACATAGACTACTCCTTCTTCTGTTTCTGTTCCTAACTGTGCTCAGTGTGCTGTCGACAAAAGGTATGAACAGCCAGTTTCAATATGCTATTGTCATGGACAAACTTTAAAAAAAAATTTTAATAGAACCTAAATTCATTTTGAAAACTTTAAAGATTCTGATCGACATGTACTGAGCAATTTAAGAAATTTGCCTTTTTAAACAGGAAACTTTGTTATGGTAAGAATGGTGCTGTATCGTGTGTATTCGGATGTACTGTGTGAAATATTATTTGTAATTGTATGTAATATTGGTAGATTTATATTTATATTCTGCATTTACTACATGGTGACTATCTGTTGTATTTGGCATTTACTGGAACCGAAGCTGGTCTTTGGATATCAGATTGTTGATTTATCTTTTGCATAAACATTTTGGCATGTTTTGTAATTACCTGTGTATACATTTATCTACATTAATTATTTAATGGCAGTTTCCGTGGTCTCTATGATATAATGTGCAATTGTGCATGCTTAAAATGCTAATACAAACCACATTTCACAACATCAAGTTTGTTTAAAGTCAGGACTGAAATTAAAGTATAATCCTAATCCGTCCTTAGTACAATAACAAGATTTTAGATGGCCATTTTTAACCATAACTAATTAGTGTAAAACAATATTGAGAATTATTGTATCATTTTATAATATTCTAGCTCACGAATTTGTACAGGTGTAATTACGAACATACTAACCCTGAAATTGCCTAAAACTAACTCTAACCCTAATTCTAACTCTAAACCCTAATCATCTAGCACTTCAACGAATGTTAGTATTGGCAGGTCCACGAATGAATAATGAAGCACATTCACGAGTGTTAGTTTTTACATATACACGAGCACTTATGCTCGTTTTTACACATCCATGAACTCGTACATGCTCGTTTTTACACCTCCACGATTCGTGAACATGCCAAATAATGAAAAATATATACATGGAATATCATACAGAAAAATATTGTATCAGGCATATTCCTTCATGCATGCTCTGACAAAACCTGAAAAATTATAGTGATATCATGTAAACATAAATGTTATCTCTAGTTGATCATTCATTCAGTTTTTGCATTAAAGGCATATTATACCCCAGTTTATAAGTCGTACCGGTGTATATCTATGAATAATGATTACTGTTTCTGTCACTGTAACTATAATAATTGTATTTCGCTGTGTAAATTTGCTGCACTAGGATCGACAAGTGAAGCAGAAAACTCTAGACCAAAACATTACTATATAGGCTGGAATGAAATCGCACAATGACTTTTATTTTTTTGGACATTATATCTCAGAAAGTATCATGTAGATTTCCCCGCTGCTTGGAAGTTTGTGAAATGGTATGATGGCTCAGTACTGGATGAATTGCTAAACATCTTCAACCAAACTGCTCATTTGAGCACGGATTCTCATTTGATGAGATAACAATGTACTGCAAAGACATGTCTGAGACAAAAGGTTGAGGTGCTTTTTTTCCAGCAAAAAATCTGACGCAGACTCCAACTCAGACTCAGATTTTTTTTTTTTCTCAAAATAGTTATAATAATGCCCCATTAGCAGAATACAGACTTAGATGCATAGGTGCAGAAGACCTCTCAAAGATAGTTTATGTGGTAACTTACAACTAGAAAAAAATAATGATTATTAATATACCGTTGGGTGACGTCATATCCTCATACTTTTCATGTTTTAGTCCAATAAATAATTATGAATTTGATGACTCATATTCTGTAAGTGATATCATACACTCACAGCCTTAAAATGTTCTAATATATTATAGAGAACGTGTGAGTGAGTAAGTCGTATAGATCACTCAATTCAATTAAAAAAATTGTGTTTCCCAGGACATCATTAATCTCTTCTGACACCTACAAACAATCACTTCTATTTGGTCCCCTGTAAATGATCTTTTAAAAGGAACAATCTTAATACACATTAGGAACACATATATTATATTCTCAATAGTATATATATCCATTATGACAAGCCCACTGATGGCTGGGCGATAACAGGGCTGTTGTTGATTTATCCCTGCATATTAAATGTAACAAATCTCTAATATGTACATGTACATATATATGTGTAAATTATAGCATATTTCACTGTTCACTTAACTCATTATAATCATTATATTCATATAATAATGATACACAGCATGTGCATTTACTTTGATGGTAAAATGTGTGTATGTTTTGAAAGCTGCATATGAATTTTATATTTGTCAATGAATGTGGTAAACAAATAAAAAGTTATTATATTGTAATAAAATCTCTGTTGCAATCCATTGCTTTGTTGTATATATATTATATTATAAATTCACATCAACATGCAGGTCTACAATTGCACACTTTATAGAAGTTTAGTCTCTATTTCAGTCAGTTTTCAAAATTCAATTTATGTTACATTAGGCCTACTTAAAAAATAATTAAGCCAAAGTGTAACATGACCATCAAATTTTTAGAATGTTCTCCATGATACTATAAAGAAACATGTCAAAGTTCTAGAAATAATTATTTATCATTTTGCTGGGTTTTTTTGTTTGTAAAAAACTGCTAAGAGTAGAACATTTAAAATTGTATTCATTTTTTTTGTTTTCATGGCAGTAAAAGAAAACTGGAATAGATGATAACTTATCTTCAAAGGAAATCTAATTTCTTTGTAGGATGACAAAGTCATTTACTATGAAGACTCCAGGGCACTTTTCATCCAAATTCACCAAACATATTGTGAGCAAAGACAGATAAATAGATAGATAGATTAGATGGAAAGATAGATAGACAGATTCATTGCTCCCTTCACAACTGTCCCACCCCACATCTCACTTCCATTTACTTTTGTTGCTTGAAATGCCCACTCACAATGAGAATGCTACATGAGATTATTGTACCCATCCCAATCTCTGTTTCATAGCTACAATGTGCAAAAACAAGTCTATTTATGGCATGATGGATGTTAAACATGATAAAATGCAATTCACTTACAAAATATGCAACTATATTTAAATTTGTATATATCGAAACAAATATGAGACAATAACGAATTTTTTTCCTCTATTTTGGAAATGATCTTCTTTTGTATATTTTTCTCCATAAAACATTATACTCCTACTCTAGGCCTCATGACAGGATACACCCCCCACTCCTTTTTTTATTACCGTAATATCAATTACCCCCCATTTTATTCCAGTTTTGCAACTACTTCCATCCCCCTTTCCCCCCACTTACACCCAATTGCCGCACCCTAGGCCCCACTTACCCCCGCTTACCCCCACTTACCCCCATTACCAAACTTGCCCCACTTGCCCCGCATAACCTTCTGCTATCCCCCAATTCCCCCACCTTTCCCTCTTATTTCCCCTAATAATTTTCTTATGTGTGTGTACCCTATAGGGTGGGGGGGGGGGTGTATCCTGTCATGAGGCCTTACTGCTTCTTACAGCCATGGGAAACAGCCAGAAAAAAATTGAATAAATTGTGTTTCTTTTTTTTCAGGTATTCAACTATTACATTGTACAAGGTGGGCACGGACACTAACCCTTCATCATTTTTAAAAACATCTTAAACAGAATGTTCCTTAAATGTTCAAGGTAGTAACAGGCTATTTCTCATTTTTAGGATCAAGGAATCAGATGCAAGCGCAGTGCTGTGAAATTTCGGTTTTGTGCCAATATGCACATACATTTTTGGTCATGTCTCAGCCCCTTGATGGAATTTTTGTCAGTATTATATATTATATATGAAAGACAAATATGTCTTCTTTCATGTGAATAGCAGTAATTGGATCCACTGGTCAATGGTCTCGAAAAACAAATGAAACATGATTGCCATTATTAGGGACATTTTTGCTGTCCCGTCTTGACACTGCATGTACAAAGTTTGCATACAACTTTCAAATATTGGAAAAGTGATGAATTTATGATCACACTTGCTATTCAGTACTGTTCTTTCCGTGATCATTTTGGCATCTTTCCTCTCTTTGTGAGATTGCCTTTCCATTTGTTTGATATGCGTGAATGCTCACTCCAATCACTGTGCATTCCTTTGCATAAGATTATTATAAAATATTCTATTGTGGTACCAGTAAGGGCTTGATAAGCATGATATCAGCTGCATTGATATAAATTTAATTTGTGTGTGAAATGCCACTGAAATTATCATATAACTGTTGCATCATTGCATATGCATTTGGAATTTTTAGCAGGGAAATATTGACAGGTGCTGGTTAATTATGAGAGCAATGCATCCATTAGCAAATCAGTCATACAGGTACTAAAAGCACCATGTGATTATCAGCAGCCTTCCTGAGAAGCACGTATTACTAAGAAACAAAGCAAATAACACAGGTAGTGCAGCAGAATACTGTATGGCAAGTGTATGTAAATCTATGTTGACATATCACATCCATTGAGTGGAAAGCTGTGCCAAATAAATGGGTTTGATTGGTTTATTTATAAACTTCTTGACTACTTCATTGATTCTTTTAATGCCAAGAGATTTACTTTATGAAAGTTTGATAAGAACAATCAGGCCGAGAGCAGAAATGTCTTTTTCATTATGCTGACTTTCTTTCTCAAGGTTGCATTGAAAAATGTGGGCTCTGATTAGGTGATCTGTAGTGCTTTGCTTGAGTACCACTTGATTATCACTCAGCCAGAGAGAATTTCTTAAGGCGGAGTTTTCCTGTGTTTTAACATCATCAATTCCATAGAGGCAATAAACTTATTTTTTTCAACCATTAATTATGCAGGCTACAAATAATTTAAACCATCAATATGTCTGGCAGCAGTTTGCTTTCATTTGAAGTGCAGCACATGGTCAACGAAAAATGTCCAATACATTAACTGTCTGCAGTCAGCATGCAGGAAGTTCCAAGAATTTTTAGAGCATGTTCTCTTTGATAAAAGGAAAAAAAAATGGAGCCCTTTCATCTGCTAGAAGTAGCTGGACAAAAACGCAGCTGTTATTTAGTCTGGAAAAATCATTAAAACAAATGGGATCCTGACTAAGACATAGAAACAAAAACTTTTTTTTGTAATCTTGAGGAACTACTGCTTTCTGTTTATGTTTGTTATGAATATGAATATTGGATTCACAGGAGACAAATTAAACCAGTTGGACAAATAGTTTGGATCCTGATAATAATTTGCATCACGTATATTGTCACCTAACATTGACTAGTCAGTTTGATTGGAAGAGTTTCCATGTTGACTAAATTAAGTAAACCTATCACATTAATAGATATACTATTGACATGAATATACATGTAATGCATTGATGCATGAATGGATAAATAGGCTGACAGTCTGTACATTTAATGCCCTTTGCAATAATTTGTGACATGTCCGTGCACTTCTTTTCAAAACACAACAATCAATGACCAATAAAACATGAACTATGTATTCCATTTATACAACTGCATCTTGTACCAAACACCAAGATACCCATCATTAGCATAATATTCATGACATACAGCTACTTTACTGCCTCAATTCAATGAATTATCGGTGACTTTGAAATGAAAATTGATTTGCTGACTGCTTTTAGAAACACAAAACATAAAGCATACCAACTAGTATCTATCACTGTGATGTGCCTGTTATAGGATTTACATTTAGCAGATATAAATCAGTGGGAACTGTTTTATAATTATGTTATATGTACTAAAACATCAATTAGTATTTTGCTAGTTATTAAGCAGAAAATGTCCAAATCTGTTATTCATACAAGTGTACATCATTTACACTGTATCACACAAATACGATTTAATTTACATGTCCTCTAAACAATTTTGTCTACACAACAGTTGATGCGTAGATGAGAAAGTAGCAGTCTACCATTTTTATGTTACCTATGTAGGACACTATTGCCTTTCTATCACTAACAAGTATTCATAATATATGTAACCAAAATCCTATAGCAGACCTAACGTTACTTTGAAAAATAAAATAATTTCAATCCTCCTCAGACGAAATAACATCTCATTTATCATACCAAATGGTATCAATCAGAATAATGTATTAGTTATAAAATACAGCATGTTCAAAATGTAACAAAAAGTGTAGAATGTCTCAAATTCATTTTCTACCAATCCATTGCCAATTCATCAAAATAACATTATCAGTAAACTGCTATTTGGTACAATAACTTTTTATTGGGTACTTCTGTGTAATTCCTTTGATGCGGAGTGTCTTTTTACTCTGAAGCTGAAAATGGTGAAAATGAGCAGGAATGATTTGATAAGTTTCTGGGTCAAATCCCACTCTAAACAAGATGTTGAATAAGACTCTTTACTGACAAGGCATCAACCAACCAAACGTTTTTGTTTTGCTATTTTTGACCACTCCTGCCATAATACAATGTAAGTCTGAAAAGTCTGATTGAACCACTGCCACAACTTTTATTATTGGTTGTTTGTCTGGATTGCTTTGGACTAAAATATCAAATCTTGAAACAAAAGGTGGCTTACATAAGGATATCATGACATTTAATTCGGAATATGTCAATGGATTCATTAAGTTTTTATAGTTAGTATGTCACAAAAAGTGTGAATATATATCAATTAGTATATATCAACCTAAAGCAGGAAAATTAAAGTTCACTCATCACTCAAGTCAATTTGGTCTTTTGTCTGATATCTATCCCATCACTGCTATTGTCTGTCTATTTATCTATCTATATATATGGCTTTTTAGCTATTTAGCTATTTATCTATCTGTATATGGTACTCATTTTAAATTTGAGTCAATACTTGAAAATAAATTTGCAACTTGTTGCTTATAAACACAGTTATTTCACTCAAAATGAGGTATATTTGTCATGCGGCAATGCATGTTGAATCTTTATTGATCTTTTATGTGACGGTATATGTGTATTTTCCTCACCTATAGTCTATCACTGGGATAAATTAGTACCTCTTGGTCTTTTTTCAGCTCTCTCCTTAGATTAATCAAGCCAATTAACTTGCCCTATCTTATCACCATGCATCCTCCTTAACGTCCGCTCTTCATTTCCTGGGCATTGAGGAAACCCCAAATAATCAACCCATGATCACCATTTATCCCCCTTAGCATCTGCTCTTCATTATCTGCCTCCACGGCATTTTACCAGATGCTGTCATTTCCTGGGAGTTCAAGAAACCCACATTTCTTTGCACAGATCAAAACATTAATCAACCCAAGAACCCATTGCTATGTTTTCCCAGCAGAGATCTTGCTACCTGGAATTCCACTGTCCCTGTCCAGCCAAGTGGAAACCTACCCGGATTATCTACTTCCTACAAATTTGTTTAGGTAGGGTTAAAAGGATTTTAACATATATCTTATAGCCAATTTGTGAGAGATTTATGGATGATTGGGACTTTACGTTCTGTATTTATGCATTTAGTAGACTCGATCGGAAGGGAAAAGGACTCAAATTTATCTAAAAGAATAATTCAATGTTATATATAATGTTTCTCGGTTTAGATTGTTCTGCTTTACATATCATTGAACCAATTATGACCAGAGGACAACTTTAATTGGGATGTTTTTGATATCACAATAATTAACAATTGACTGCAAAAATCTCAATGTATAATTTTGTGTGGACAACACTTTCCTAAGTCAAACCAAGACACACAGAGGTCTCCATTATTTGAGTTATAAATGTAAAATCAAATTTGATATAAATAAAACCTGTTTAAAGCTGCAAAATAGAGAGTATCATGATTCAACAAGAGAGCACAAGCACCCAATGACCGCTCATGCTTATGAGCAGATTTACAAAAAGAAAACAGAGCCAGAGCTCTGCGTGAAGTGAGGCACTCAAAATTAGTTCTGAAATAGCCTACATTAGTGACTTGTATTCAAATTCTCTTAAGTGTCAGTTCATTCTCGGTGTACTTTACATCCTATTTGTAGCATGCCGGGCCCCTAAACATTTAGATACAGGTAAAATTCCTGGTCTATGGTGCCTGTGTAAGAATGACGTAGTGATATACACCAAGAGCATGAAAACTACACTTCCTTCATGTCAGGATTTGGTCTTATGCAGAAAAAGGATTTGATGTTCAGTTCAAATCTTTGATATCTTGAATGGAGCTTTTCAGCGCACAATACCCATGCACACATTTCTATAGTTCAAGACATATCTTTATATACATTGGTGACAAGTCTATACATTGTTCTGTCTTTTATAAAACACCTTGCATCGAAACTTACTGGCTGTATGTGATCATTCCCTCTGCATGAGAGACAGTACTAATCCAGGGGGAGACCATTTTTATGGCAACACCATATGGATTGTCTTGTAATGGAGGGATTGTTTTGTGTACAACATGATGTTTCCTCCCACTCTCAATGATATAGTTGCTTACAAAAGATGCCATTGTTGATACCTGGTTGTCATGGAACCCAGGGCATCCCCATTATGAGGTCATCCCATGTGACAGGAAGGAAACAGGAGCAAGCCTGCTGATGCTTGGTGAATATGCAAAACTTTCAGTGGTATATATTAAATGCTTCTAGTATAGATTTCTTGCTTTTGCAAATGAATTCCAAAAGTTTCCAGCATATAAAAACAAATTTCTTGAACTTTGATGGACCCAGTTCACTTATTCAGGTCTTCAAGATATGTCTGTTTACAGTGATTATCAACTGCAACTGCAAGATGACACAAATGTGCTTATGGAAACTGTTGCTGCAGAGGAAATTGAAATGTTAGTCACCATGTTACCACACTTAACTCCAGAATAACATTTTGCTTTATAGATTGTTCTCAGCCAACAAGACAATACATTCTTCACTGGGACAAAGAATTGCTCATCTTATTTGCAGTTGAGATTTAACATGATGATAATGACCCACGGCAGTATACAAAAGGGACATTTTCCCATGACAAAATATGTCAAGCTGGTCCATTTGTAAGTAATTTGTATAGGAGAAACCGAAAGTTGTTTTAATCATACTTTGCATCATTGTCATGTCCTCGTGTTTTCCTAATAGTTACTCAAGCTCAGTGGTTTTTCATTCGGTGTGCTGTCGACCTCTGGGACCTGGGTTTAACTGCAGGTATTTAGTCTGCTAAATGTATAGTTGTAGATGTCTAAATCACTTGCTTTCTGTAATTTATTCTTCTATTAAAAAGTCTATATTATGTCACACTTCCATATTTCGCCGCACCAGAAGTACGAAACAGATTTAAAACTTTCATTTGAATTACACCGTATCTCACACAATTTTGTTGGTTACCCTATTTTGGAAGCTTTCAAAGATTCAGAAATGTGTGTGATGATTACTTTCCATTCTCATACAACAAGCAAAACCTGTCTTCTTCCCTGAGTAAAACTCATTTAATTTAATTTCAGAAGATGATTTCATAATAATTTTTTTTATCACCAGATTTGTCCAATCATAATGGGCAATTCTGTGAAGTCTGATTCACAGATTTGACACTTTAGCAGCTTGTGTAGCCCTACCATTACACCTCAGCTATTTCATTGTTAAACAGGGATGAGGCCAGGTAGTAGGAGTATCAGACAAGCCACCAACCAAAACTCCAAGTGTAATAGGAGCTGAGCTACAAAGCAAATATCATGGTGTCGGACGTGCATCACATGGTGTACATCCGACACCATGATATTTTGTCATAGCTCGACTCCTGTTCCACTTGAAGCTTTGGTTGATGGCTTATCTGATACCCCTATTACCTGCCCTCATACCTGTATAACAATTAAATAGCTTAGCTATAATGGTAGGGCAAAACAAGCTGCTAAAGTGTCAAATCTGTGAATCAGACTTTACGGAATTGCCCTTCTACAAACAGCGTAGATTGTGATTATGGAATGAAAATTCCTCTGAAATTTGAGCAGTAATGACAACTAATTATTGATGTATGTGAAAGTCAGTAGAAGGAAGTTGTTGTTTCAATATATTATGACAATGTTTCGGTGCTATGGTGTTCGCAGATCTATCAATTTATTTAAACAAAAGTATATGTGTTGCACTCTTAGTGAGTTTTTACTTTTCCATTTGTTTAGCATAAATGAATGCATTTACCAGTCACTGTCCAGCACAGATACTTTTAAGCACAGCATCCCATAATTGACTTCACAGATATAAATTTAATTGGTGTTTGAAATTTTCATGGAACCATGGCCTCATTGCCTATGCAATTTTTAACAGGATCAAATAGACAGGTGCTCAGAGATATGAGAACAATGCATTCATTAGCACTTCAATCAAACAGACACTGAATGCACTTGCTATTATTATCAGCAGCCTTCTTTACAGTAGACAAACTTCGAGTGCTTACAAGTGACTGGTTTCAGAGCATCAATGAGGTCACTAAAGCTGTTGCTTCAATCTTTACCATTGAAACTGGTGGCTCTTTCACTGACTCATAGGACTTCTAATGACATGTATAGATGCAGCAGTGACCAACATCTGGCTCAGTGACGTGTATCAGAGCAATGCTAAGTGAATGGGCAGTAGAACAGTTGTCATATGAAGTGCAGTCACTGAGTCATAAATCTGACCCATTTGACAATAATCATTGCTCCCTTCATGAAAGATGTGGTGTTGACACAGTCAGTCAACATGAAAGCTTATCCATCTGAATTGCGATAGTGAGTTATGAATCATGGCAGAAGTGCGACAGAATTATATGCATGCTTGTGTCTAAGCAGGGTTTTTGTGTATATAAAATGTAGCAACCTGTTTGATGAACTAGGGAGCTACACAAGAAAGCCAGGGGCATCCCTCTATTGCATAGCTCGTTTACACTTGCCCTGCCAACAAGTTCAATAAAATTCTGAAGTATTCTAATCCTTCACAGCTTTTTCTGGTCTGAAATATCTATAATTTAGATAATTGTTTGTGTTTTTCCTCAAAGAAATATCTGGAACAACAAACAGACAACAATTAAACATTCAAAAATAGATACAATTGCTTTGAATATCTCAAACTGTGAATTCTGTTAGTCACACCAGAGGAAGATTAATCTGTTTGTTATAACTTCGCTAAAATGAAGCACTTGTGGTCAGGATGGCCAGGAGCAGCAGACGCCAAGATCAGCTGGGCATTAGTAGCATTGACAGTGGTCAAGCTCTATTGATTGCAGGCCTATTACTCAGAGAGACAGGAGTGAGGTCACTGGTGAATGCTATGACACCTATCACATAACATGGTATGTATGGGCTATGAGTCAGTAACACGTTTATGAGGTATCAAAGTTATGGTCACTTAACATGGCAGGGATAGGGCTGTGATGTCAGTAAGAGCCCAGAAGTGTGTTGTATGTAAACACTCGAAGTTTGTCTACTGTAACAAAAAAATAGACAAGTATACACAGGTTGTGTAGGAAATACTGTAGTCTACATGGCAGGTGCTAATCATTGAATCTTTGTGTGCTAATTTGTGTCGACATTTCACATTATTGAGGTACTAAGCTGTGCTAATTAGGTAAGCTTGACTACTTGACTCTCACCCAGCATGCTGAATTTCTTTTGCAAAGATTTCTTGTGTAATAACTCCATCAATTCTATTAAGCTGCTGAACCTTTTTCCTTCAGCCATTGTTTTGCTTCCATTTGAACTGCAGTCTGCATGCAGGAAGTTCCAGGAATTTTTAAGAACATTTTCTCTCAGATGAAAGTAAATAAAATCTGAGCCCTTTCATCTGCTAAAAGAATCCAGGACATAATTGTAACTGTTATTTAGTCTGGAAAAGTCATTAAACAATCTCATACATGACTCAGATACAGAAACCAACACAGTGTGGGCTTGACTTATATCTGCCTTACTGAAATATGGAGTGTACTGGGACAGAATTGAGGGTTTTTCTGTTATATCATAGTGACAAATCATCTTATAAAACAAAATATGGTATGGTGCCTATTTATGTCCGAACTTAAGGTCCAACTATCCCTAGGAGCATGAAATGATGTCTTTAATTTTCAATGATTTATTTATGAAAAACCACTGCCCCAAATCACCCCTTATTTTGGGGTGAATCGGGACAGGCCTCTATTTCTATAAAATAATACTTCCTGCCGTGTTTAGGCGGTTGCTACATGTGAATTAACATTAGAAAATATGTGTGATATTAAACAAAAAAATTTGGGTAAAATCCGAGTTCAATTACATGTAAAATCAAAAATATGATAAATGACACAAAAGTATTAAAATGTTTATTTTTCTTTTAATTACACCATACATAAGATACATTGGAAAATATGCTTTGGTATAATTTGAAAAGGAGGTAAATCTTCGTATTTCTTTCCCGCATGAAACTATATGTATGTGCAAAATAAAGTATGTATTACTTATCCCATTTATCATGCTCAATTTATGAGGTTGCTACACCAAAATATTTCATACCCATCATTAGCATATTTACACAGTCAGTTTGCGGTCTAAATTCCATAAATTATGTGTGGCTTTGAAATGAAAATTGATTTCCTGACTCCTTTTAGAAACACCAGACGTAAATCATACCAACTGGTATTTTTCACAATGATATGTTAGTCATAATTTATATGTAGTAGATACAAGCCAATAATCAATATGAGCCATTTTTGTCCTAAACAATGTAAATTGACATTGACACTACTTGCAGCAAGTTCCAGGTTGGCTTGTTATTGGAATATGATTACAATATTATTTACTAAAGTATCTATTTGTATTCTGCTTGTTATCATGAAGATTTAAGTTTTACCAAATCTGTTATTTATAATTGCACCATTATTCTATCATAGAAATAAATGCAAATCCTCTAACCAATGTTGTCTACAGAAACAGTAGATGTGCAGGTGAGAAAGCAGCAGTCAACCATAATTACGTTATCTATGAGGGACAATTAAATGCTTGATATATGTAACCATAATTCTGTAGCAGATCCAATGTGACTGAAAAAAATAATTTCCAACCTCCTCAGGCTAAACATCATCTCATAAAACTTATCAAACCAAATGGTATCAATCAGAGTAATGTATTAGTTGTAATAAATTACAAGATGTTTCAAATAAAACAAAAATTTATTATTTCTTAAATTCATATTTGCCAATTCATCAAAATAACATTATCAGACTCAGACTCAGACTCAGACTCAGACTGTATTTATTCGGAAGATAACATGACAGTGAATTAATTATAATTAAGCAATATCAAATTTATATAATTATCTATGGCCAGGAGACCCACCGAAGACTCGGATCACGGTCGCTGCTGGTGGGCCACCCAGATGAGAAACAAAATAATATTAATATTTATCAACAAACTTGCATAATGATAGCATGCTAATGTCATACAAATACTCACCACGTGGTTGGTAGGGAAACTAAACAATATAGTCAGTAAGACATTATAAATCCAGTAGCAATTATAAAATCATGATGTTTGAGCAAAATACAAGACAACTTGCATGTAATTATGATTAATTTAAATTTTGACAAACAAAACAATTTGGAATTCTACACACTTGATTATAAGAGTTCAGTAAACTTTGTTTGATATAATATTTAAAGCCAAAGAGACTATGTGTAAAAATCTTCTCTCTGTAATTATTAGGCATAGAATTGTATAATTTGGGATATCTATAAGAGATGCTATTTCTTGCATATTCATGTCTTACAGCGGGGACCCTCAGTTGACCTACATTTCTCATATCATAAGAATGTGAATGCTCAATTTCTGTTAGTTTGCTAAAATAATGCGGCAGAAGATTATGAATTAATTTATAACAAAATTTAAGATCAGCCAGTGCACACATATCCCCCAATTTGAGAAGCTTTTCTTTTTTGAAAAGGATGCTGGTGTGAGCATTATATTTAGCATTGCAAACTATTCTTACGGCTTTCTTTTGTAATGTCACTAATGTCTTAGATTCTTGGTTCCACACAATTAGGGCATAATTTAAATGAGACAAAATTAGGGCATTGTAAATATGTAGAAGAGCAGATTTTGGAAGGTAATTTTTCAGTCTCATCATAATACCAAGAGTTCTTGATATTTTACTTGAGATAGCTGTAATATGGCTTTTCCAATTTAGGTTTTCATCAACTACTATACCTAGAAAATTGAATTTCTCAACAAAGTCAATTTTAATACCGTCAATGAAGAGTTCAGGATAATCAACAGATCTTTGGGAAGTATGAAAAAGCATTGCTTTGGTTTTAGCTACATTTAATGAAAGTTTATTTAATTTCAACCAGTTGTTCACTAATGAAAGCTCCTCATTAAATGAATCTATGTTTGTTAAATTATTATCTAGATGATTTAAAGAGGCAATAAGGTTGTGTCATCTGCATAGAGAATCATATCAAAATGTTCAGAAATTTCTGGAAGATCGTTTAAATATATTATAAAAAGCAATGGACCTAATATTGATCCCTGTGGTACACCACATTTTATATTAAGGTAACTGGAAGTTACTCCATTATACTCCACATATTGAGTCCGGTTACTTAAATAACTTTTCATTAAGTCCAGAGCTTTTCCATTAAAACCATAATGATTCAGTTTATGAATAAGAATGTTATGATCCAGTGTATCAAAGGCCTTTGATAAGTCCATATATATGTTTATTGGAAATTTGTTTTGATCCATATCGATAACAATTCTGTCAACAAGTTCTAAAGCTGCAAGCTCAGTAGAAAAGTTTCGCCTGAAGCCATATTGACTTTTATAAAACAAATCATGGTCATTAAAATAATGATATATTTGATTATACATAACTCGTTCAAAGACCTTTGATACACCGGGAAGAATAGAAATGGGCCTATAATTGTTCATTAAGAAATTTTCATCTTTCTTATACAGCGGAGTTACTTTTGCAATTTTTAGAGAATCCGGAAAAACTCCTGATAGTACTGATTGATTAAAAATAGCTAATAATGGAATTGCTAATTCATTTTTTAAGACTTTTAACAATTTGTTTGAAATTCTGTCACTACTGTAACTAGTTTTAGGCTTCAGAGAGTCAAAGGCTTTAATTATATCTTCTTCATTTAGCTCCTTGAATTGAAAATTTCCACTAGTTGTTGAGTCATGCAAGAAATCTTGGTATGACAGATGTGATGGCATTTGAATTTTGTTTGCTAAGTCTGGTCCTATATTGATGAAAAAGTTATTGAATTCATTCGCTATTTTGACATTATCATATACCTGTGCACCATTTATCAAGAAGTATTTTGGCAGATCAGAAACTTTTTTAGTTTTAGATATTATATCATTTATTGTAGACCATGTATTTTTCATATCTGACTTAAATTTGTGAAAGCAATTGTGGTAATAAAGTTTTTTGGCAGCTCGGATAGTTTTCCTAAGAATACTATTATAAACTTTAAAATTATTTTGATATATTTGATAGAGATTACCATTTGATGCAGTTAGTTTAAGTTTAATGTACAATTTATCTCTATATGCTACTGACCTTAAATTTCCATTAGTCATCCATTTATTTTTCTTATGTTTATGCTTATTAAATCTAACATGCTTTATTGGGAAATGTTTGTTCACTAGTGGTGAAATAACATTGGTGAAGTTACTGTGACTCTCATTTGGACCCTTGCCAATAACATTTGAAAGAGTTTGAACAAAAATTGGTTTATTTAGCTCTTCTTTTAAATTGATTGCAATGTTGCTAAAGGAAGGCATGACTTCAATACGCTTTGTGTCATTTTTACTAAACTGTAAGTAGTCCAATTACAAAACATGGGAAGTGGTCTGAGAGATAGTTTAATAAGACGCCAGATGTGCTGGGAGAGTATCCATCTGAGATTTTAACAAATATATTATCTATCAGTGTACCTTTTCGATGAGTTAGCCTAGTAGGTAAAGTAATTTTAGGAACGTAACTGTTTGAAACCATAGAATCCAAGAAGTTATTTACTGAATTATTTTCTTTGTACTTTAATAAGTTCAGATTAAAATCTCCTGCAAGTACGACATGCTTAAAGTTTTGTAGCCTATTTGTTAACAGTTCTAGCTGACTTATAAAGGTGTTAATATTATCTACAGTTGGCCTTGGTGGTCTGTACAGGTTACCAAGTATAAGAGTATTTGTTTCACAAAACTGGTTTTCTATGCTTATCTCAAGAAATTGCATATCAAAAATATCAGACTCAAATGAAACACCAGGCAATCTATAATCAAAATATTCATGCAGATAAATGGCAACCCCCCCGTGTGCACTGGTTGATTTACCAACAGAAATGAGCCGATATCCATCAATTTGTAAGAGTGAGAGGTCACTGTCCGCTGCAAGCCATGTCTCCTGCAAGCAAATAGCACAAATTTTACCATCATCAGAATTATACAGTTCTATATACGCTCTAAGTTCATTAATTTTGGCATTGAGAGACTGACAGTTTAAACTTAAGATTGTAAAAATATTTGATTTATTTGTCATTACCTCTTTAAACTGAGCATCCCTGTAATCAGAAAATGGCTGTTACTACAATGACTTTTTATTGTGCACTTCGGTGGAATTCCTTTGATGTAAGTTGTCTTTTTGTATTGAAGTCTTAACCTATAAAAAACTTACATGTAAGTATTCTTAACAGTACATCGATTCATCAAGGTGAGGAAAATGAACTGGCAATATTTATTATGTGTGAAACGTCATCAAAGATTGTGTACAATTTCAAGATTGGACTCAATGCAAAACTTGGTCTAAAATCCTTAATAAACGTCCGATTTTCAAAATTTAAAAACCTGCATATATCAAGTAAACTCCTCCAAATTCAAAGCACTTATTCAATTTGCTCTATTTGCAATATTAACTTCGCAAAAAGCGTTTCGGCGCATTACTCTGCAATGATGCAAAGTTCCAGTGACCACAGAAACCAGTGGCAGATTCATGATTTTTTTTGTGGGGGGGGGGGGGTATTTTTCAGGCCTTAAATCACACACTATTAAATAATACTGAAAAACGTGTATACACTGTGAATGTAGCAAATAACAAACTAATAGCCAAACAGGTGGTTTTTCACAACAGAAGTTGTTTTTTTACACATCCTTGGCTATGTAATATTTTCATGAAACAAGGGGAGGGGCTTTGGAATTTTTCTAAGGGTATCTATTTCATAGAAATGCTTCTTTGAGATATTAAAACCTTTTATTACATGCCACATACCCTCAGGTTCATGGTAAGATCGATACAGTACCCTTTTTTAAGGGTACTTTTCTTGTTACTCTGTAGGTGAAAATGGTAGAAATGGTCAGATAAGATTTGATTAGTTTCTGGATCAAATCTTACTCAAAATAAGATGTTGAATACACTTCTTGCTGACGAGGCATCAATCAAGTCAAGCATTTTTGTTTTGCTACTTTTGACCACTCATGCCATAAATAACTCTATGCCAAGGCTTCAGATATTGACAAGTATTGTCCTTTGAGAGCTCATACAGGTCACCAGCAAATTGATGATGTATGATTGAGACTTTACATCCTGTATTTATTTAATCAGCAGGCTAATGAGAATAGAAGGATGACAAAGCAATGACACAGTACCACATTTCTGGTAAAAATATTGGAGAAATACATCTAAACCACTGGATAACTCTTTATGAAATTTACTGAAACACAGAGAAGATGATGTTGGTACCTCTGCTGTGTGAAATAAAGAATTGATCTGTGGAATCTCAGACCTTTGAATTCTTCTTTGTTTTCTTTTCGTTTTCATTCGCATTTGTAAAAATATATATTAATGTAATAAACTCATGAAGACCTTGCTTTGACCTTTGAGTGAAACTTTTAACAGATATCAGTGAACTTTATACAACTGCTCAGATTTTGTGTTGATAAAGAAATGTACTTGAGGTGATTTCGTGCCAAAATTGTTTTCATAGTAAACTGTGTTTTCAAATGAAATGTTTCATGTCACATTTAAAAAAGTTTATCAAAAAGTATGAAAATAAAGTCTTATGTCTGCTTTTAGCAGTGTTGGAGTCCTCGAGGCCGGCCTCGTCCTCGAGGCCGGCCTCGGAGCCATTTTTAATGGCCTCGGCCTCGGCCTCGGTCTCGGATGACCAATCCTTGGCCTTGGACTCGGTCTCGGACCCTCCGGCCTCGGATATTTGTCCGAGGCCAGCAAAATTAATGAAGTACAATTTTGCTGGAACAGTCAAACAAAATTTTCCTGTCAGTTAAGTATAATTATCTGTCAGTTAATCTAACACAAGGAAACTATTATCCTATATATTAGATTCTGATAGAGTAATTTTCTGCGTGTCTTTTAAGACCATTTTTGTGATAGATATGAAATTATAAATTGACCAAAAGTATTTTAATATTTTTGAATTTTTATTTTCCTTCACTAATTGAGTTGAACATTATTTCATGTAAATTTCGACCATCACAATTTGAAGTTTTAAAGTTTTTGTTTACATCAAATGGAAGATGCGTTGGTACCTGATCATTAACTTCACACACCAGAGTGTCTGACTTAAAACACAACTCAACAAATGGAATGGGACAAAATTTGCAACAGAATCTCATTTGTGCCTCAAAAGATATTCCAAATAACTTTGTTGTAACAAATATATGCCACTCCCCTATAAATTGGAACCCTGCAATTCAGAGTATCTATCTACAAGTATCTAGATTCCAGAAAGTGTAATTTTTTAAGCAGTAAAGCCCATAATAAAAGTGATAGGCTGCCTCAGAATTTTTTTAAAAACTAACCAATTTTTTCCAGTCATGGTGAAAAGATTAATTAATTCTTTCCCAGCAGTCTTGAAATGAATTTCTGGTTTATGGGCTATCTCAACCTGCAATGTTTGATTTAGAAGTAAGTAATTCAATATTATTGAGGTTCTCACACACTCAAAACAAATCTAATCTTTCACTGTTTTCGTAAAAAACAAAATTGCCAGTGAGATCAGTTCTATGCCCTGTTCTTTAAAAATGTAATGGTTGCCCCCTTATTGTCTTCATTTCAGTGCTATACTTGAGTCATTGAGTGAATCTCTAATTGTACTGTTATAGCCTTATCGTAAGCGATGGCTAAATGCCGATGATACACCAAGCTAAGGTAGTTTGGCAGTCAACCATCATTTTTGTCCAGCCGGCCTCGGTCTCGGTCTCGGTCTCGGATGGTCATGCCTCGGTCTCGGTCTCGGTCTCGAGGGTCAATGACTCGGTCTCGGTCTTGGTCTCGGATGCTCATGCCTCGGTCTCGGTCTTGGTCTCGGATGTCCTGGCCTCGACTCCAACACTGGCTTTTAGACAATTTAAATTCTATCACTGCTATTGTATGCATATTTACCTATCTATCTTTTAAATGGATAAATGGATAATTGGTATAAAAATAGATAAATGGACAGATAATAGCAATAATTGAATAATCTATTTATTTTCATGGGTTTGTGTTTGATATTCATCTTACAGGTTTTACATTTTAGGACAATATTAGTTTGAAACTTGTGGTGCACAGAGCACAGTTATTTCAGTCAAAAACACTGAATCTACTTCATCTTGTTTATCACTGAGATAAATTGGTTTCCTCCTTAAATTAATTAAGTTAATTAAGCCATTTAACCTGGCTTATCTTTTCACTATCCATCCTCTCTAGCATCCGCTCTTCATTTCCTGGGCATTCGGGAAACCCCAAGTAATCAACACATGAAATGGTTGCTATAGTTCAGTCAAAGATATCTCAATACATGGTAAAGTTGTATAAAATCATGTGTCATTGTGCAGCTCAAGTATATTATGGCACATACATTTATACCATGTTTCAATGTGCAACACCACTCTGTAAAGTAAAGTGAGACTATGCAGTATGTGTACATTCATTATACTCATTGCTTTGGTAAATATAAATTTGTTATGTTCGTATTTTAGAAATGTATCAGACTTATGCCCTTGATAACTTGATGCCTGTTTAGCATTTAGCATCATTTTCTGTCTCAATTAATCAAGCCTATTAACTTTGCTCAATCTGATCACTATTTATCCCTTTAACATCTGCTCTTCAGTCTTCATTATGTGCCTCCATAGCATTCTACTAGTTTCTGTCATTTCCTGGGAGCTCAAGAAACCCACATTTCTTTACACAGATCAAACCATAAATCTACCCAAGAACTAACTCATTGCTACACTTTTACACGCAGAGATCTTGCTACCTGGAATTCAAAAACCTCTGTCTGCCAAGTGGATTCTCTATATACATTTCTTTAAAATTTGTTTAGTTTTTTATGTCTCACAAATTCACAATTGAAAGAAAAAATCTCAATGTAACATTTTGCATAGATATCAATCTCTTAAGTCAAACCAAGACACAGTGGCATTTCTATATAACTCAAGTAACATGATTTAACAAGTGAGAGCATGTACCCAATAACCACTCATGCTTATGAGTAGATTCACAAATATAAAACGGAGCCAGCTGCGTGCAAGCATCCAAAATTAGTCTGAAATGGCCTACATTTGTAACTTCAATTCTAATTTTCTCAGCAGTGTTAG
This sequence comes from Platynereis dumerilii, assembly GCA_026936325.1. Classification (NCBI taxonomy): domain Eukaryota; kingdom Metazoa; phylum Annelida; class Polychaeta; order Phyllodocida; family Nereididae; genus Platynereis; species Platynereis dumerilii. The sequence continues at coordinate 769,384 of JAPTHN010000091.1, read as the reverse complement.
TTCTTTCTCTGTGTATTGGGCTTCCTATTTTTAGCATGCAGTGCCCCTAAACACTCAGATACAGGACAATTTCCTGGTCTATGCTGCCTGTGCAAAAATGACATTATGATATACACCAAGAGCATTAAAAGTGCACTTCCTTCATGCGAGGATGTAGTCTTAGGCTGAATAATCCTTTGCAGGACAAGGACATTATGTTTAGTTCAAATCTTTTTAATCATGATTTTAAATAGATTGTCAGTGCACTAATAAGCACCAATTTCTAGAGTACAACTTGCACAAATACAGCATCAACACATTTTCTTATATAAATTGATAATAGATCTGTACATTGTTTTGTGTTTTATAAAGTACCATGCATTGAGACTGACTGGCTGTATGCAATCATTCCTTCTGCCATAAGTATTGTTTTCAGTGTAGTTTGCATGAGAGACCATACTAATCCAGTGTGTGACTATTTTTATGGCAATACCATATGATGTTCCTCTGACTCTCAATGATACAGTTGCTCACAAAAGATGCCATTGTTGATACCTCATTGTCATGGAACCCAGGGCATCCCCATTATGATGTCATCCCATGTAACAGGAAGGAAACAGGAGACAGACAAGCTTCTTGCACTCAGTCGTCCATATCGGTATCTCCCCAAAACAATTTTGATAGTCTATGTTTCCTCAGTCTTTTGTTCTTGGTTTTTTTTCCATCCCATTTGGTAACCAATTATCCGCACAACGACTCACAATAAATGATGGGATGAATACAAGTGCAAGTTCATGGGGAATAATGTAAGTACTTACAGCCAATGAATGACGAGTACTTAAATGTGGCTGCTTGTGCACATCAATGACCTCACAACAGGCCTTATCCATACCATTGAAATAAGCTGTTAACTTATCATTGAGTAACTTGTGACCTCATTGAACACTCAGTTGGTCACTAGTTTTGATAACAGTGCAAGTACAGTACAGGCTATGAATTCACAAGCTGTTCATGACACAGAAGAAATAACATGGCAGGGATAGTACGTGACCTCACAAGGAACATTCCAGTGCTTTTTGGTAAGCACTTAAGTGTTTTTTCACTGTAATGGTGAGAATACAATGTGTGTGCACATTTACACTCACTGACATCATTGAAACTTGTGGTCTACAAGTTTGCTGTTATTTGATGAAAACTTACTCAATGAAAACATTCAAAATTGAATTACACCGTATCTTGCACAGTCTATCAGGTAGCTAAATTTTGCATTTCAAAGCTTTCAAAGATTCAGAAATGTTTGTGATGTCGATTTGTCTTTCACATCAATCAAATCAAACCTGTCATCTTCCCTGATTAAAACTCATTTAATTTCAGAAGATGATTTTTCTATTACTCTTTTGATCATCTGATTTTTCCAATCGTAGTTCGTTGAACAGCAAGGGATTGTGATTGTGGAATGGAAGTTTCTCTGAATGTCTTTCAATAATGGCACCATCAGTATTGACACGCGTGGAAGTTACATGTAGTATAAGGAGGTTGTTGAAACAAATTATTATGATTTGGTGCAGTGTTGGCTTGAGATCACTTCATGAAACAAAATTTATGCTTTCCTCTCTTTGTGAGATTGTCTTTCTGTTTGTTTAATATACAAAAATCAATACACCTATCACTGTGCATTCATTTACTTAGATTGTAATAAAATATTCTAATGTGGTACCAGTTAGAGCTTGATAAGCATGCCATCACTTAATTGACTTCATTTATATTAATTTGATTGGTATTTGAAATGCCACTGAAGTTTTCATAAATATGCATACCATTTGATTATCACCCAGCCAGAGAGAATTTCTTAAGGGAGTTTTCCTGTGTTTTAACATCATCAATTCCATAGAGGCACTTAACTTTTTTTTCAACCATTAATTCTGCAAGCTACAAATAATTTCAACCATCAATGTGTCTGGCTGCAGTTTGCTTTCATTTGAAGTGTGGCACATGGTCAAATAAAATGCCCAATACATTAACTAACTGCACTGCATACAGGAAGTTCCAGGAATTGTTTAGAGCATGTTCTCTGGGATAAAAGGAAACGAAATCTAAGCTCTTTCATCTGCTAAAAGTATCCTGGACATAAATGCAGCTGTTTTTTAGTCTGGAAAAATCATTAAACAAACTCATACATGACTGAGATTATTTTAGTAGTCAAATAAAGATTGACAGAAGAAAATGAAACATGTTCAATGAATATTTTTAAATCTGATTATTGGTATACTATAAAAGCTGAGCCCTTAACCTAGCTTTGTCAGATTGACTTGATTGAGTAAAATTTTAATCAATTATACCTTCAGTTTAATTCTGTTTCCAGAATGAAACTATATGATTGACATGATTGAGTAAAATTTTAATCAATTATACATTCAGTAAAATTCAGTTTCCAGAATGAAACTATATGTTATAAAGTATGAATTACTTATCCCATTTATCAAGCTCAATTGATGCAGTTGCAACACCAAGATACCTGATACCCATGATCAGCATGATATTATGATGTTTCCACAGTCAGTTTGCAACTTCAATTCCCCAAATTACTTGTTGCGTTGAAATGAAACTGGATTTGTTGATTCCTTTTAGAAACACCAGTCATAAATCATACCTACTGGTATTTTTCACTATGATTTATTATTCAAAATTTACATGCAGTAGATACAAGTCAATATGAACTGTTTTAGTCTTGAATAAGGTAAATTAACATTGACACTTGCAGAAATTTCCAGGTGAGCTAGTTATTGGAATATGATTATATTATCATGTACTGAAGCATCAATTAATACTCTGCCATTTATCGTGATGATAAATGACCAAATCTGTAATTCATACCGACATAATTTATCACAGAAATAAATGATTATCCTCTAAGCAATGATTTCTGCACAACAGTAAATCAATATGTAGAAGAGACCTAACGTGACTAGAAAAAATAAATTGTTTCTATCCTCCTGAGACTAAAAATCATCTCATAGAACTTGTCATACCTAAATGGTAGCAATCAGCATGGTGCTTTATTTTTAAATTACAGGAATTTTCAAACATAACAAAAATGCATGATTGCTTAAAATCATTGTCTGCCAATTTATCAAAATAACATTATCGGTATATGGTTGTTACTACAATGATTTTTTATTGGGTGCTTCTGAGGAATTCCTTTGATGTAGAGTGTCGTTTTACTCCGTAGGTGAAAATGGTAGAAATGGGCGGATATGATTTGATAAATGCTGGATCAAATCACACTTAAAATAAGATGTCAAATACACTTTTTACTGACAAGGCATCAATCAAGTCAAACATTTTTGTTTTGCTACTTTTGACTACTCATGCCATAAATAACTCAGACTGAAAAATCTGATTGAATCGCTTCTACAACTATTATTTTTGGTTGCATGTCTGGTTTACTGCAACGCGCAAGTGATGCAACATAAATTTGAACAAATATATCTTTTCCTTTTTGAATTCATATGAGAAAGAGTTTAATGGAATGACATGAAGACCATGCTTTGACCTTTGAGTGAAACTTTTAACAGATATCAGTGAACTTTATGACTGCTCTGATTTCATGTTGATAAAGAAATGTACTTGAGGTGATTTCGTGCTTAAGATGTTTTCACAGTAAATTGTGTTTTGAAATGAAATCTTTCATGTCACGATAAAAAAAAAACCGTGAAACAATACAAATAAGTTTATCGCTCACAAGTGGGAAAAAGCAAGAGTTATGTTCACTATTAAATTATTTATATTTCATCACTGCTATTGTCTGCCTATTTACCAATCTATCAATAAGATTGATACCTGGATAAAAAGGAAAGTACATAAACAAACAGACAATAGCAGTGATGGAAATTTAATAATCTATTCATTTATCTGTACTCGATATTCATCTGACATGTTAAACATTTTAGTCAGTATTAACTTGTAACTTATAGCTTATAGAGCACAGTTATTTCAGTCAAAACACTGAATCTACTTCATCTTGTTTATCACTGGGATGAATTAGTTCCTCTAGGATTTTTTCAGGTCCCTCCTTCAATTAATCAGGCCAATTAACTTGGCTTCTTTTATCACCATCCATTCTCTTTCACATCCGCTCTTCATTCCTGGGCATTCAGGAAACCCAAAATAGTCAACTCATGAAACGGTTGCTTGAATTCTAATATTGGGATATCTACTTAAATAAAAGTTTAGCCTCAGCAGCACATTCCCAACAGGGGGGTCCCACCTCTCCACCCATAAATAGCCCTATTTCAAGATATTTCACATTCACACACCTCCATTAATCACAAAACATTGTTTCTCAATAATTCATTTCGCCAACACACCTAAAACATCCTCATTTCTACATGCCCTTTTCAACCCCCCTCCTAAACCAAACCTTGGATCTGCCCCTGTCAGGCTGCCTCATTTCTTTGCACACAATGCATACCAACCTGCTAACTCCTTCAGCCACCTATCATGAATTTTCCATCCTTTTCTCTCCATGCCTTTCAAATAAGCACAAGGCCTATCCAATTCATAGCCCTCATTCACCGTCGATTCAAACCCTTAATAGATCCACGCACATCTTGCTCACTACATTTCCCAGTCTCCTTCCACCATACTGCTTTCCTGTATTCCCCATAGAGGTCGCCCGATACATCACTGCCACTTTTCCACCAGGTGTCGCTCTGCATGCATTTTTTGCATGACCTGCCACCTGTGGCCAGCCTCATATCAGCATCCCCTAACCTATCTTTAAATGGCCAATAATGACCGAATTCCTCCTATAACTTACCATAATAATGAAGTAAGGAACCACACATAGACCTGACATGGGTCTATCACATAACAAATGCTAAAACAATGGAATACATAACAACAAAATCAACTCAACAATACATTTTCCCCACAATTTCACATACATTTTCCTGTACTCTTTCACTCCACCTCACACCTCCATGGGGCCACTATTTCAAATCCGGGGGGGGGGGGCTGCCATCACTTTTCAGCAGCTATTCACTTATTTTTGGCCACTCTTTCAATTAATCATTCTAAGATTTCTTTCTCATTTATTCCTCCATCCTCACTCTATGTTCTTTTTCTGCTCCCCCTATCTTAATGGGTAATTTCTAGTATCTCAATATTTGTATATTGAAGTTGTATATGTGTCATTGTGCAACTCAAGCATGGCTATAATGTAAGTCCCACATAATTCTTATTTCCAACTTAGTTTGACTTTCTTATCTCAGTAAAATATACTTTAACATTGTATGAATGTAAAATTATTACATTGGTAATGGCACAAGCAGTTATACCAGATGTCAGCCAACCACTTTTGTTTTACTCTTTATTTTGGAAAATAAATAATCATATTTGTGAAGTTCTTCTTTCAGAAATGTATCATGTTTATCCCTGTGAAAAATAGATTTCTGTTCAGCATTTTTTCTCAATTAATCTGGCCAATGTACCTTGCTTAATCCAATCTCCATAATTCCTCCTCAACATCTGTTCTGTATTTGCTGCTTCCACAGCATGCTACCAGCTGCAATCATTTCCTGAGAGTTCAGGAAACCTACATTTCTTTTGCACAGATCAAAACATTAATCAACCTAAGAACTCATTGCTGCATTTTACCGGCAGAGATCTTGCTACCTGGAATTCCACAAACCCTGTCTAGTCAAGTGGAAATCTAACAGGATTCTCAACTTCTTACACATTTGTATAGGTGGGGTTAACAGGAATCTAACATATATCTTACTACTAATTTGTGACAACTCATGTACAAATGGAAAACATAGCCACCTGTGTGAAGTGCTCAAAATTAGTCTGAAATGGCCTACATTAATGACTTCCATTCTATTTTTTTCAGTGTCAGATCATTCTTTTTTATATTGTACTACCTATTTGTAGCACGTTGGGCATCTAAGAACTGAGATATGGAACAAATTCTTGAATCCTGTACCAACAGGATGCTATGATATGCACCAAGAGCATGAAAAATACACTTCATCCTTGATCTGAAATATCCCTTCATGTCAGGAGTGGTCAAAGGCAGAACAATCCTTTGCTGGGCAAGGATATAAAGTCAGGTTCAAATCTTTGTTATCATGATTAAAGTTGGTAAATGCACGATAAACGCACATTTCTGAACAACCTGCACAAATGCAGAAGCAGCAAAGCCTTATCAATATCTGTGCTTTGGTATGTGTTTTAAAACCTTGTTTTGAGATTGACTGGCTGTATGTGATCATTCCCTCTGCCCTACTGCTTTCTGTGTAGTTTGCATGAAAGACCATACTTCATCCAGTGTTAGACCATTTTTATGGCAATACCACGCCGATTGTCTTATAATGCAGGGACTGTTTTGTGCATAACATGAAGTTTCCTCCCACTCTCAATGATATAGTTGCTCACAAAAGATGTCATTGTTGATACCTTGTTGTCATGGTGTCCAGGGCATTCCCAATATGATGTCACCCCATGTAACAGGAAGGAAACAGGAGGCAGACAAGATTCTTACACTCAGTCGCCCATCACTGTTTCTCCCCAAAAGCCTTTTGATACTGTGTGTCTCCTTAATCTTTTTCTATCCCATTGTGGTAACCTAATATCCACATGTCTCACAATAGATGACTGCATAATACAAGTGCCAGTTCTTGGGGAATAATGTAGGTGCTTTAAGAGATAACGCAATGTGTTTGCGCTGTCTGTAGAATGTATACATTTGCACTCAATGGCATTGCTGAAACTTGTGGTCTGCATGTTTGCTGTTACTCGGTAAATAAGTAATGCAATGAAAAAGCCTCAAACCCTCCTCATGTGAATTTCTGTGGGTCTTGTGGTATATTTCAAAATGCTTCTGGTATCGATTTCTTTCTTTGCAGATGAATGCTTAAAATCTCCTGAATAGTAAGAACACATTTCCTGAACTTTGATGCACCAAGTCCATCGTCTGTTTTCAGATTATCATTTTTTAATATATTTTGAAATATACAAAAATTGGGTTATATATAGTTAGGATTTAGCACCTGATATTTTCAGTCAGAACAAATAAAGAACTATGTCTTTTGTGTATATTTTGCCACGTTATCTTGTTTAACATGTGTAAATATGGTGAAAGGATGAAACTAATGTCAAATTGAAATATCGGAATTTTAGTTTGTTTTTACATTAAAATCTACAGTCCCAAGGGGGGGGGGTGTTGAATCCCCTAAACCCACCCCCCCCCCCCTTAGGATCCGTTGCTGGAGGACCTCTGATATATTAGAAATTTCTTGTTAGTTGGAATGGTAGAACTGGTGCAATTACTCAGCTCTTAGCTGAGCTCAACGATACTGAATGCTGTGTGCTGTGGACCTCTGGGGCCGATTTCACCAAAATAGCTAAAGCCAGGCTTAAAGTTAAAACTGGTCTTAGGTAATTTGCTTACTAGGAGGTGCCAACAATTTATTACTGAAATTTACCCTATTGTTTAATTTGGAACTACTTTAGTTCAGGTCTTAGACTCAGACCTAGCTTAACTCTGTTGATGGAATGGGCCCTAATAATTATTAGAGTCTGGAGCCTCCTGCAGTTTGACTCCTGGTCTGGGTGACCGGTGTCTGATGGATATGCCATGCACCAGAATTATAACCACAGTGTGTTCACATTTTTTTAGTTATAGAGATCTGTGTCTCTTTTTTCTGTATAGCAATTATTTTATCCAAAAGTGCCTTTCATGACGCATTTCAATATTTTGCAACACCAAAACACTAAAATGATTCAAAACGTGTATTTGCATTTCATCATATCTCACACAATCTCTCAGGAAGCCACATTTTGGAATTAGAAGCTTTTAAAGATTCACAAATGTGTGTGATGTTGACTTGTCTTTCTCATCAGACAAACCAAACCTGTCATCTTCGCTGATTAAAACTCATTTAATTTCAGAAGACGATTTTTCTAATTACTCTTTTGATCATCTGATTTTTCCAATCATAGTTCGTTGAACAGCAAGAGATTGTGATTGTGGAATGGAAGTTTCTCTGAATGTCTTTCAATAATGACACTATCATTATTGACATGCGTGGAAGTTACATGTAGTATAAGGAGGTTGTTGTTGTTGTTGTTGTTCTGGTATCTTCCTCCGTTAAGTTGATCGGAGCACCCTGCGCATGCGCAGGTCTTCTGAAGATCTATAATAGTAATAATGAGGTTTATGTACATGTTTGTGGTGCGCCACTAAAAACTACAGGTCTACAGATGAACTGGTGATAGAGTAAAATTTGTTAGAGTCTATTGGAGGCTACAGTGCAGTTCACTACGGAAGCAGGAGCGGATGCAGGTAGGGCTCTGGGGTGTGCAGACGTGGAGGTCGACTTGACATGGGGCCGGTCCGATTGGAGGGTGTTGGTCCTGACGGTATGTAGGTCGTAAATCAGCGCCCGACTCTGCCTTTCGAGTTTGTTTTGGAGCTCTCTGTCGTTCCCAATTATTTGGCTCACCTTGGGTGCAGAGCAGTCCAGGATGCTCTGGGTCAGGAGATCTAGGTCATTGGCGATGGTGTCACCAGCCCTGCTGCTTACCTCGCTACATATTTTATCAAGGAATCTGGGGAGATGTTTTTTCCTAACCTGGTCTAAAGCTTTGCATTGGGTAAGGAAATGAAGTCTGTCTTCTGGGGCACATTTACATAGAGTACAGAGGGGGGAAACTTCGAACTGATTAAACTTGTGCCTATTTGATTGTAAGGTATAAGTGCCAGTGAGCAACCTTGCCTTAACCACTGCCTCTCTCACGTGCCTCGGGTTGGAGTCAATGGAGTCCCAGATCCGGTGTGGCTTGGTTGTTGCTTCTTCTTGTAGCGTCAGGAATCTTAGGGAGTTCCTCACTTCCTTGGCTTCCGTCCATTCCTCGTACCAGTACTTGTTGACACCGTCCTTGATCATCTGCTTCCAGGTCTTCGGTGGCGGTGGGTCTTGGAGTAAGTCAAATGCAGATGGCAGGTTGTATTTCTTGAGAATCCAGCGGATATGAACAAACCAGCTCTTGCTGTCTTCCTCCTTAATGGCTAGCTGTCGCACTGCAACTTCCTTCTCCGCGGTTCCCTGACTGCGAATTATGCTGCCAAATAGGGTTAGCGAGTTGATCTCTATCTGGGTTGAAATGGGGGTCGCTCCGAGGAGGCAGTATACTGCCAGAGCGGGGCAGCGGTCTGGAAGGTATTGAATCTGTCTCAGGATCTGCAATTCGAAGGACTCCAGTTGCCGTATTTCCCTGTTGGAGAGTTTGACCGCTTCAAGGCCGTATATCATGCGAGGTCTAGCAAAAGTGTTATACATGTGTAGAGAGACTGTGGGGTTGACTCCATTTCTTCCATGGAGGCCTGCACCCATTAGGGCATATAGCGCCTTTCGCCCCAGCGAGATCCTGTTGTCGACATCTTGAGTTTGTCTTCTATTCCTGATGATTCCTAGGTGTGTACTTTGGTCACTTTCCTCGATGATATCAGTTCCCATGGGCCATACTTGAGGGGGACGTCTGGTGCTTGTATTGTATAACACTATTGAGCTTTTAGCGCCATTGATATTTGACCTGTCCTTGCCGGTGAACTTGTGTACAATTTCAAGGGCTGCTGCAAGGTCCGAAGGGCTGGAGGAGAGAAGTGCAATATCATCAGCTACCGTTGGTGCACCTATGAATGTGGTACCAATGGAGATTCCAATCTTGTTATTCTCTAGCGAGTCTAGAATGTCGTTGTTGAAGCATTTGTAGAGACTGGGCGAGAGTTTGGCTCCTTGTCTTATCCCCTGTTGGACGGTGAATCGTGCGCTGGCTTCTCCTTGCCATTTAACTTTGGATGAGGCCGCTGTTTGGAGGTCCCGCAGGATGTTCCAGGTGACTCCATTTAAACCCAGGTGAAACAGTTTTCTGAAGAGGCCGTTATGCCATACCACGTCGAAAGCCTTTTCTGCATCAAGGGTGGTCAGAGCTAGAGCTGATCCGGTGTCGCTTGCTTCGTTGATCGCCTCAGTGACGAGGAGTGCGGCGAAGGTCGGCGATGTCCCTCGGGTGAATCCTCTCTGTAGTCTGTTGATGGCTGGGAGGATGGCTTTATCGGTTTCATCTTGGATGGAGCACTCGATGATCTTGCTGAGGATTGTTGTCACGGTGATGCCTCTGTAGCTATTTGGGAGGTGTGGATCTTTCCCTTTTTTGTAGACAGGAGTGATTAGTCCGTCCTTGAGGATCTCTGGTAGACCATCTGACTGGAGGATGTTGTTGATAGTTCTAGTTAGGAACTGGAGGAGTTTGGGCCCCCCGAGTTTGAAGTGCTCAGCGGTGAGACCCCGGCAGTCCGCAGCTTTGTTTTTGTTCAAGACTTGGACAATTTTCTGGATCTGGGCTGTAGTTCTCGGTGCTATTGGCTGGTGCTCCTTGGAGAGAATGTCTTGGATGTGGAGAAGTTCTAAATCTACACTGGACTGGAAGTCTTCATCGAAGTGTGGGCGAGAAGTGGGAGTAGACAGAGCTTCGAAGTGTGATTTCCATGTGTTGAGGATATCTTCTGGGTCACTGACAGGGCCATTTTCCGTGTTAAGGAATTCTACATCTTCCTTTCCCCTTCGCCGCTGCCTCTTTATCAGCTTGTAGAATGCGGGTGCGTTATAGCTGTGGCTGTCCATGACTTCCGAGTACAGTGTTGTTCTCTTTTGTGCAAGGTGTCTCCGTTGTGCCCTTCGGAGTTCTCGTTTTGCAGTTCTCATACCAGTGTAGCTGGGGTCGTTGGCCTCTCTTGTTCGCCCTTCCTTTTTCCATAGCCAGAATGCTTCCTTGGCTTTTCGGCTGGCTTCGTGGATGGTGGGGCTCCAAGTGCCTTTGCCCTTCGGGGTGGTAAAGCGTCTTTCGTATCCCGGCACGGAGAGTCTTGTGGCCTGGAGGAGAACATTTTCAAGGTGTATGATGTCCAGTTGAATCTGGGCCTGACTTGTCGTTGGGGTTGCATGGTTGTTTAGATCAAGAAGGTCTTCAACGGTGTCATGATAACTCCCTTCGTCGCACTTGTGCCACTTGGGTTTTGTGAAGATACTTTGGACGGTGACGTGCCCCTTCTTCTTTGCCAGTTCAGTGCTGAATGTGGCCAGGATGGCAGTGTGGTCGGAAGTGTTCTGGCCGTGGTGTTCCAGGTTCCTGACACGTAATCCCTCTATATTGGAGAATACATAATCAATTTGGCTGGAATCTTTGCCATTGTGGTGAAAGAAGGTGCTGTCCTTTGGATAATCGTCCGAAGGTGTGAGGTCACAGTCCTGTAGCATCTCTTGAAGGCGCATTCCCTCTTGCGTACGGTTTGATTTGAAGAGATCTGTGTTGAAGTCGCCTAGGAGGCAGATGGAGTGAGAAGGGGCATATTTGTAGATAATTTCCTGGATTTCGTCCAGTACTTGCCTGTAATTAGTCGCTGTATTAGCCTTTCCCCGGCAAGGCATGTATACATTGATGAGACAGGTTTTCCTTGGTTTTGTGTTCAGAGAGATGCTGATAACTCTGTCCGAGGCGTCTGGAAGTCTTTCCACATGTTGGTTGAGGCTCTTCTTCCAGAGAAATGCAACTCCTCCCATTCCGCGGCGGCGTTCCAGTGGTGGGAGGGGGTCCGAGTCGTCTATGCTCTTTGCTGCCCAATATATATTAGTGAACAGGTCGTCCAGCGTGCTTTGCTCAAAGTTATATAGCCAGTGTTCCTGGACTGCCAGTATGTCCATCTCTTGGAGGAGTTTGGAGACATAGACGCTGTTTCCCCTGATGTTCTGGACATTCAGTGAGCCAATCGAGACGGAGAGTGTGGAGCTGCTTGCATCTGGATTCCTCCTGTTGGCTGGAGATTCTTCCACATCCTTTTCCCGTGTGCAGACTGTTGTTGGAGGTGGATGGGTGTTGGCCAGTGTGCCCGTGGCGCCATCATTAGACCAGGGTAGATTGTTGGTAGGGGGTGTTGGGCTGGGATGAACAAGTTCGGAGGAGCGTGTGGGGGTGAGTGGGATGTTTTCTTCTTCCATTTCGTCTGTGGCTGGCTTTGCTTCTGGGGGTCTTGGAGTCTGCGCTTCCCGGTGCCCTTCCTGCCATGGGGTAAAAAATGCTGCTGACTCATCTGGGGCTGGTTTTCCGGAGTCTTGCCTCTGGGGGGCTCACTTGCAGATGGTCGGCTCGAGTGGGGCTGTTGCTCCGTCGCATGCGACATCGCGGGTACTCTTGGGGCGAGTCGGCTCGGATGGAGGTGTTCTTCATGGTCCTCATCTGGGCGCGGAGAGGGTCCGGCTGTCCTGATGGATGCTTGGCGTGGTGGAGGCTCTCTGAATTCTATTTCTAGTCTCAGTAGTTTCTGCTCCCATTTCAGTTCCATCATGTCCAGTCGTAGCTTCAAGTTCTCCATCTCTGAGCTGTGTCGGTTGTCAGTTGTGCAGCGGCAATGTGGTTGGCTTTCCATTCGGCAGTACGCTTGGTCTCGGGTGGGTGTCTGGGCTGGGCGTTGATCAGGATTCAGGTTAGCGTTGGCCAGCTGGATCTGCAATGTCCTTACAGTTCGCTCCAGTTCCTTGTTTTTGTCTTCCAGTTGCGCCACCAGAGTCTTACAGGCTGCCAGTTGTTTCTCATGCTCATTCAGCTGGAATTCTTTCTTCCCTGTTGTGGACCTCTTCTTTTTCTCAGCTGCGGGTTTTGAGCGGGGTATTCTGGCATTCTCACTGTCTGCATCTACTAGAGTCATGTGTGTTACTGACAGCCTGCGAGAACTAGTGGCTCCTCTGTCCTCTGTCAGCGTGGCTGGCTGCTGGGCTCGGGTTGGTAGTTGCGACATCACTGCCAGGTTGTTGACGACGTCAGGGTCCTGGTGGGTCTGTCCGACTTCTGCCTGTCTGGTTGTCTGCTGCAGTAGTCCCGGGGTTTGTGCCATTACAGTTATGCCAGGGCTTGGGTCTTGTAACTGGATTCCGGGCGTTGGCGGGGCTATTGCAGGAGAGCCAGCAGATGCTCTGGAAGAACTTGTCACCATCGGGCGAGGGGATCTGACATCGACCGTGTGTGGGGTGCAGCTATCCTCGTCTGGGAAATGTGGTGACTGTAGCATGCTTGCGTCACTGTCGTCCCGCTCCGGGGGGTGGATTTGGAGGGCCAGGTGCTGGTCCGTAGGTGGACTGTGGTGTTCCTCCATAGGTCCTCCGTTGAAACAAATTATTATGATTAGGTGCAGTGTTGGCTTGAGATAAGTTCATGAAACAAAATGTATGCTTTCCTCTCTTTGTGAGATTGTCTTTCTGTTTGTTTAATATACAAAAATTAATACACCAGTCACTGAGCATTCAATTACTTAGATTGTAATAAAATATTCTAATGTGGTACAAGTTAGAGCTTGGTAAGCATGCCATCACTTAATTGACTTCATTTATATTAATTTGATTGGTATTTGAAATGCCACTGAAATTTTCATAAATGTGCATACCATTTGATTATCACCCAACCAGAGAGAATTTCTTAAAGGAGTTTTCCTGTGTTATAACATCATCAATTCCATTGAGGCACTTCACTTTTTTTTTCCACCATTAATGCAGGCTACAAATAATTTCAACCATCAATGTGTCCAGCTGCAGATTGCTTTCATTTTAAGTGCAGCGCGTGGTTAAATAAAATGCCCCAAACATTTACTAACAACAGCCTGCATGCAGGAAGTTCCAGGAATTTTTTAGAGCATATTCTCTTTGATAAAAGGAAATAAAATCTTAGCCTTTTCATCTGCTAAAAGTATCCTGGACATAAAGGCAGCTGTTATTTAGTCTGGAAAAATCATTAAACAAACTCATACATGACTGAGATACAGAAACCAACACTTTTGTGTTGGCATGAATAATATCTGCCTTACATTTTATTTTCGTTTTTATAGTAGTCAAATAAAGATTGACAGAAGAAAATTAAGCGTGTTCAATGAATATTTCTAAATCTGATTATCGGCATACTATAAAATCTGAGCCCTTAACCTTTCTTATTCATATTGACCTGGTGGAGTAAAATGTTAAACAATTATACCTTTAGTATTGATAGACGCAGTATTTACATGAATGCATGCACACATATAGCTAGATGCATTGACTGACGGAAAGTCTGTATACAGATACACTAGAAAATATGCATTGGTATAATTTTAAAAGTACAAGGAGGGTAAATCCGTCCACTTTTGGCTAAAACTGTCTTTCCAGGAAAATTTGCATAGATACAAAAATAAAAATTAGCCATATTGAGGGAGCAGGTTCCATACTATCATCTGCTGCCAAAAAAGTCAAATATTCAAGTATTTTTTGCTGAAACCATGGCAACAAAAAATGAAAGTTAGAGCACCTAAATCCGACCACCCTGCAGCTAAATCCGTCCAGCATGGATGGTAAATCCGTCCACAGGGCATTGTGCAGCACTCACCTATCATATCTTGTGACTTTTTAAAGTTTTGCTATCAAATAACTTTAACAAAGCATTTTCTGTCAATTTTAGAATAGTGGTGGTACTGATTGCACTTATAATATAAGAATTGAACAAGAGAGGTTAAGTTGATTATCAAAAATTCCAACTTACTGCCTAAATTACAACTGTAAACCTCTGTTAGCCCAATCATGTGGTTTAATTGCCCAAACTCACTTTTCCTATCATTGTCATGCAATTTATGGTTATTAAAAGTCATTAAAGTACTTTTAAACCCCCTTTGAAGTGGGTGGATGGATTTACAATCACTCAGTCTAGCCAGCATTGAAATTATGTTGGTAATTCCGTCCACTTTTATTACCATTGTATCACCTTTCCAGGTATTGCAATTTAGTTATGTAACAAATACTGCAAGAATAATAACATTCTGCATCTCATTCAACGATTTTTTGCTTTCAATATGTTTTTTTAATTGATGGAAATATGCCAATAAGATGTCTTCATGCAATTCACAAAATGGCTGTGATGACGTCACAGAGTGTCATTGTATTTTGTCTTCTGTTTTTAAATGGATCTGAAATACCATTTAAGATGCTGTCAAAACAATAAAAACGAAAAATCAGTTGAAAAAGAGTTTATCTTGCATTTAAAACCACAACTGTGATAAATGTAATTCTATGCCTATATTAGGGGGTGGACGGAATTACCCTCCTGGACGGATTTACCAGACCTGACTCTATGGAAATCATCTTAATTGTTTCCAGAATGAAACTATATGTTATAAAGTATGAATTATTTACCCCATTTATCAAGCTCAATTTATACAGTAGCAACACCAAGATACCTGATACCCATGATCAGCATGATATCATGATGTTTCCACAGTCAGTTCGCAGCCTAAATTCGATAAATTATGTGTGGCTTTGAAATGGAAATTGATTTCTGACTCCCTTTAGAAACATCAGACATAAATCATACCTACGGGTTTTTCTCACTATGATTTATTAGTCATAATTTACATGCAGTAGATGCAAATCACTAATCTATATGAACCATTTTTGTTGTAAACAATATAAATTGACATTAACGCTTGCAGAAAAATTCACGTTGGCTAGTTATTGAAATATAATTATAATATTCTGTACTAAAGCATCAATTAGTATTCTGCCAGTTATCATGAAGATAAATTACCAAATCTGTAATTCATACATACATCATTTATCATACTAAATTACTAATGCATATCCTCTAAAAAATGTTGTCTACAGTAGAAGTGTAGGTGAGAAAGCAAAATGAAACAATTTCCAACCTCCTCAGACCATCTCATGGAACTTATCAAACCAAATGGTATCAGAATAATGTATTAGTTATAAATCGAAAGAAGTTTCAAATGAAACAGAAATGTATTATTTCTTAAAATCATTGTCTGCCAATTCATCAAAATAGCATTATCACTAAACTGCTATTTAGGACAACTACTTTTTATTGGGTACTTCTGTGGAATTCCTTTGATGTAGAGTGTCTGTAGGTGGAAATGGTGGAAATGGACAGGTATGATTTGATAAGTTTCCGGATCGAATCCCACTCAAAATAAGATGTTGAATAATTGTTTTACTGACAAGGCATCAATCCAGTGTACCGTTTTTTTTAAAACTACTTTTCACAACTCATGCCATAAATAACTCAGACTGAAAAGTCTGATTGAACCGCTGCTACAACTATTATTTTTGGTTGTATGTCTGGTTTACTGCAATGCATCAGTGATGCAATATTTGGTGTTTTAGACAAAATATATTTTCTTTTTTTTAAATTCATATGTGAACAAGTTTAATGTAATGACAGGAAGACCTTGCTTTGACCTTAGAGTGAAACTTTTATCAGATATCGGTGATCTATATGACTGCTCTGATTTCATGTTGGCACAGAAATGAACTTGAGGTGATTTCGTGCTAAAGATGTTTTCACAGTAAATTTTGTTCAAATGAAATGTTTCATGTCACAATAAACAAACACTTGAATACAAATACGTTTATTGATCAAATATTATGGGAAAAAGCAAATGTTATGTCTACTATTAGAATAATTTCTATTTCAACACTGCTATTGTCTGCCTATTTATCTATCTTTTTGATAAATTGATAAATGGATGAATGGAAAGTGGATACATAGATAGACAAAAGAGTGATGAAAATTTGATAATCTATTTTTGTATCTTTATTTGGGTTTTCTTTCAGCTCCCTCCTTAAATTAATCAAGCCAATTAAATTGACTTGTCTTATCACCATGCATCCTCATTAACATCCCCACTGCATGTCCTTGGCATTCAGGAAACCCCAAATAATAAACCCATGAAATGGTTGCTAGACTCCTGTCAAAGCTATCTCAACATACACTGAAGTTGTGTACAGTTACATGTCATTTGGCAACTCAAGTATAATTTGGCACAATAATATGTTGATGCCATGTTTCTGCAGGGGTGTAATTTTCGCAGAAAATGTGGGGGGGACACCACTGTCACACGGTCGGAATAGCTGACGGATCCTCAAATAACTAAGTCAGTGGGTCTTTTTCATATTTTTGAATTCCGAACTGTTGTATGGCATGGTAACCTGCCGAAGCAGAAAGGTGGGGGACATGTCTCTCAGAACAGCACCCCACTAAATTGAGCCTATTGGCCATTACCACAATAGTGTCAACATATTTTGTTTTCACACAAAAAAGTGGGGTAGAAATTTCAGGTTATGTCCCCCAGGGTCCAAAATGTGGGGGGGACATGTCCCCCCGTCCCCCACCAAATTACGCCCATGCGTTTCAGCATGCAATATCAATACGTAAAATGGAACTATGTAGTATGTTTACATTTGTTTGTTTAACTCATTGTTTTGAAACATAAATAAAACTAGAAATGTCATAACCGGAAACCGGTGAATGATGCGCTGCCCGGACTGAGTCCTAAGGGTGAATCACACATGTATCCGTAGTTAGTGTATATCCCTCTGTGTAATATTTCAGTCAAATCTTCACCCACAGGATCACTGCTGTGGCTAAATACACTCATTCCGTCAGAGGTGCGGGGCTTATTTCGTGATTATGCCCTACATTCCTCCCTTCATGCCTTTGTTCATTCCTTTGTTCATTCCTTCCTTCATTCCTTCTTTTCTTCATTCCTTCCTGCATTCTTTCTACCGAATTTGTAAACACTGGATCTAGCTGGCACTAGGATGCTTTTAGGACAAATTTAGTATAAACAAGTTGTTGATAACAGCTAACTTTTACAGTTAACATCAAACAGGACTGCTACAAGGTGTGTCATGTTTCTCACACATAGTTCCAACTTCCATGTGATAAATGGACATTCTTGAAGTATAAAGTATATGCTGACCTGCTTTTTTCACTTCTAAGGGAATACTTGATACGTGAACATGAATTAAGGTATGTTTTTCTTTAGGCTTTCTTATCATTGTCAGCTAATAGTAAATAACATGTCACATGAAATATTGTCCATTAGATTTTTAACATGATTGCACCATTTTCAATAAACTTCCTGTTGAGATTAATTGAGTACAAGCAAGCACTGACATAGACCAACTGCACAAATCAAGTAAAAAAAATCATTGTACTTATATTTGAAATTAAAGATTAGATCTGCCAATTCTACATAGAATTCAACTTGCATTAAAATAACACAAACTGGTAAATTCACAACATTGGGGTGATATGAAACAATACCAATCAACACAATTGCATGACATGTTTTTCAGAATTAAGTGAGTTCAATTCATTTTATTAGTCCAGTAGAGCCCCACTATGTCATAGGAACCCAAAAAGCTGCAAAACAAATCTCACTGAATTTAAAGCGAGTGCCCCCCCTCAATGATGACTGTGATGCAGCCATAGTCCTGTGCCCTGCTATGTGAATGCATACAGGCCAGGAGAGCAGGCTAATGCAGCCATAGCCACACTGGGGGAGTGTGTGTGTAGAACTGGGCAAGAAATAATTTCAAAATGTCACAATAAAGGCACTAAATGTTAGTTTAAAGATTCGGGGACAAACTTTATGACAGTAACGTAACATGCAGTGAAGAAGGGCTCTGAAAGTAATGGCATGTGCCCAGTAGCTTTTACATAAAATTGGGACAAGAATGTTAACATTTCAGTGTGTGCAAAAAAGCTTGCTTACGAAACCAAGGGCTTGCCCAAGGGGGGGCACCCCCAGGGCAGCGCAATGATTGTAATGTTGCTCTTTCAGAAACCTATCAGAGTTTCCCAGTGATAAATAGATTTCTGTTCAGCTTTTTTCTCTCTAAATTAATCAGGCCAATTCACTTTGCTTAATCCGATCCCCATAATTCTTCCTCAGCATCTGCAGTTCGTTTGCTGCTTCCACAGCACTCTACCAGCTGCTGTCATTTCCTAGGAGTTCAAGAAACGCACATTTCTTTGAACACATCAATACATTAATCAACCAAAATAATCATTGCAACATTTTCCCAAGCAGAGATCTTGCTATCTGGAATTCCACAACCCCTGTCCAGCCAAGTGGAAACTGACAAGATGCTCTACTTCCTTCAAATTTGTTTAGGTGGGGTTAACAGGATTCCGACATACAGTACAAATTTCTAAATGTGGCTCAACTTAGCTGTCTATAGCTATTCATTACTAGTCTTAGCCATATCTATCCATAACTATCCATTTCTATTCTTTTGTATACACTGGAATCTCTTTACCCCTTGTTTAAACAATAGTAATTGTGGATAGCTATGGCTAGCTATGGATAAGTGTAGCCTAGTTTAGCTTGGAATGGCTATGGACAGATAGCTAAGGCTAGATTTTAAATGACGAGCCACTTTTAGAAATTTGTACTGTATATCTTACTGCTAATTCATGAGAGAGATTTATGGATGACTGGCGCTTTATTTTCTGTATCTATGCCCTTAGTAGACTCATTTGGAAGAGAAAAGGACTCAAATTTATCAGAAAGAATAATTCAATTGTTATATATGATTGTTATATGTGATCATGTTTCTCGGTTGAGATTGATCTGCTTTGCACATCAGTTGACCCAATTATGACCAGAGGTCAACTTTAGTTGGGATGTTTTTGATATCACACTAATTCACAATTGACAGACAAAAGTCTCAATGTGATATTTGACATAGATATCATCTTCTTAAGTCAACAAAGACACGCAGTGGCATCTATAATTTGAGTTATAAATCTAAGATCAAAATTTGATATAAATAAAGCCTGTGCAAAATACAGAATAATATTATGATGATTTAACAAGAGAGCACAAGCACCAAATGACCACTCATGCTTAAGAGGAGATTCAAAAATCGATTTGTAAATCTACTCATAAGCATTTTATATAGAGAACAGAGCAAACTGTGGGTACTGTGAAACACTCAAAATTAGTTCTCAAATGACCCACATTTATGACTTCCATTCTAATTGTCACAGCATCAGTTCATTCTTTATACGGTGCACTTCCCGTCTGCAGCATGCTGGGCCCCTAAACACTTAGATACAGGTCAAATTCCTGGTCTATGCTGCCAGTGCAAGAATGACATTATGAAATACAGTACACCAAGAGCATGAAAAGTACACTTCCTTCATGTCAGGATGTGGTCTTAGGCAGAAAAGTAGTTTGCTGGACAAGGATATTAAGTTTAGTTCAAATCTTTGTAATCAAGCTTGTAAGTGCACTAACAAGCACCAATTTCTAGAATGCAACCTGTACAAATGCAGAAGCAACATATATCTTTATTAGGGTGTGGCTGATGCCCCATGAAACTGAAATATGTCGAATATCAAGCCTGATTTTTTTTGGAGCTGAGGCTAGGTCTAAATAGTATCCTGGTGCATTTTCAGCCAAATCGAACAATTCTTACTCATGCACACTTCACTTTTGTGACGGAAGGTCAAAATAACCAAAATAATTCGAATAAAAAGTCATAACTCTGGAACCGTTGGTCCTAGAGACTTGCAAATTGGCTCAAAATGACGGGAAACCCCATATTTATATTCATCTTACACTGACATAATAGGCCAAAAACCAATATTTGTGGAGATATTTGCGAAAAACTGTTTTTCGCATTAAATTTAACTATCGAGCTCATCTGAGTTTCCAGATTACATCTTGAAACAGATTTTTAAATTCATCTGGCACGCATCAACGTATTTAAAAAAGTTATCTAAGAGCCAGTTAAAATGTCATAGTCACTACATGAAGCTAACAGTATATATATTATATATATATATATATTATAGCCTAACATCGACATTATGTACATGTATGTATATAACCATCATTTTTGGCGATATGTGCCAGAAATCACTTTTGAAACACAAAAATGAGCATTTTTATCAACATAGAAGTGTTTATAAATTATATTATGTGGGTTATAAGACAACCATGCAAGGCATATGTATACAGAAAAAATTGATTTTGGCTTACGTAACACGGACATAGATAGCAGGTCTTTTGTTGAGACAAAATAAATGATAGATATTATGCCTTTCCTCATATGGAAGTCTCACCCTGGCATTATAACAACCTGGAGCAACTTGACTTTTTGTCACTATGATCTATTGAGTCTTGCATTTTTGCAAATTTTGATGAATCTCACTTGTTAAATTGCACCAGTATGATTGGCATAGTCTATTTTTCACTGCATGGGACTCATCACTATTAATTTGTCTCAAAACAAGCTAATTTGCTAATGCCACATAATAGAGACTGATAGTTTTCATGGCCAAGTACGTGTACAAACAAAATCATACTATTCATCTTTGAACAGATTCACAGAAGCTACATATTGGAATTGCAGAAATCAACTATGCAGCGTACATTTGCAATTCTTTTTTAAGTCAGTAAGAACACCACAACAATTGGTGTTAATATTCAATTTAGCCAAAACAGCCGTATAGGCCACAGACAAAATCCTCTATTATTCTGGTTAGGATAGAATTCATGCATGCCCATTGCCCAATTCAGCATGACTTCACTCTAAATGTTGGGTTGTCACTGTGACTAGTTTATGACTACTTTAGGGTAGTAATGGTTGGAAACATTTGGTACTGACTTTCTGGAAAATAATTTTGACTATTCTATCATAATCAAAATGACTATGTTGACTATGTAAGTGCCCGAAAGGTGGTCAGTTTGATCACCATCTGGTAGCTTTGATTACCAGAGTGGTACAGCTAACTAATCCAATATTTGTCACATCAACAACCTTTTAATAATTTTGACTCAAGGAGTTGTCGGTTTAGGCACCAGGAATTACCACTCTAAAGTTGTCATTTTGACCAACCTGTGTTTAGAGTGTTAGTACATGCTGCTGTAATAAGTTTTCATACACATTGGCAATGCTGAGAAACCTAATAACTCATACAGGTGACCAGTATTGTATGCAGTAGCTCTATAATCCAAATCACAGATTGTGGCCATTGCAGGGGTCCCCTTGTTCCTTTTCTACTTTTCCTCTTTCTGCCTCTTTCTTTCTCCTTCATAATCTGCAAACTTCTTGTCTTGAATATTGTTAGTCTCCACTATGACTGGCATATACTTTTCAAGAACATTACATCCCATTTTCTTCCAGGATTGATGTTTTTTTTTTTTGAGTTTCCAACTTTCTGAAAAGGCCTGGAAACTAGCTCAATAGTAACCTATACTGAGCTGCTAACCTCTGTGACCTAGGTTTGATTCCTTGGCCCTATCGCCGTCTCCACCAATATATATTGTAGCTTCATTCAAGATAAACTATTTTATACAACTGTATAAGCAAAAAGTCTTTACACCTTTGTATGCTTAGGCACATTCAATTCTAGCCATTTACCAATTGGTAATAGAGGAGATCTGAACTTGTGCCAGATGGGAAGTCGAAATCCATACCAGTAATTTTAAGATGCCACAAGTACTGGAAGGAAACATTTCTGTGGCTTTGAAGATTCTGTTGTCATTGTCAATGGAAACTATCTATGATTAGACATTGATTGGTGAATGGTGATACTCTGTGGTTTATACTAAATGAACCATGACAGCATTACACTTGATCCATGATGCTGCAACTGATATGATTAATTATATGTCTATAAGGTCAATGGACAGTCAGACAGTAACAGGCACCCAACTTCAAGTGTGGGGATCTAAATATGATAACCAAGATGATCAAATGTCTAAATCTAAACTAGAAATAGTCAAAGTGGGTTTTTAACAGTTTTTTTATTAGATCAGTATTGAAAAAAGTAACACTTGAACAATTCATTGCCTTGACGCTGTCGTAAATGATTATTGTTCTTTTTAAGTTTCCCCTTGCTATCAGAGATTTGGGTGAAAAACAATTCTACCAGCTTCTTGAGGGGCCAGTGGGCATGTTAAGTCATAACTAGATGCAGATATCAACTATTTAAAGGCATAGACAACCCAGAAATATACTTATTGGTTTCAAGGCAAAATCTGGCAATGTAGTTGAGATCGATAGCAAAATTCAATGCGAAAAACGTTTTTTTGCAAATATCTCCACACATATTGGTTTTTGACCTATTATGTCTATGTAAGATGAATATAAATATGGGGCTTCCCGTCATTTTGAGCCAATTTGCAGGTCTCTAGGACCAACGGTTCCAGAGTTATGGAATTTTATACAAATTTTTTGGTTATTTTGACCTTCCGTCAGAAAAGTGAAATGTGCATGAGGTAAGAATTATTTGATTTGGCTGAAAATGCACCAGAATACTATTTAGACCTAGCCTCAGCTCCAAAAAAAAGTCAGGCTTGATCAGAGCAAGTTGGGGCACCAGCCACACCCTAATCTTTATATACATTGATAATAGGTCTAAACATTGGTCTGTGTTTTATAAAACACCTCACAATGAGACTGACTGACTGTATGTGATCATTCTCTCTACCCCGAGTATTTTTTTTCAGTGTATTTTGCATGAAAGACCATACTTATCCAGTGAGAGACCATTTTTATGGCAATACCATCGGGATTGTCATGTAATGCAGGGACGGCTTTATGTGTTACATGAAGTTTCTTCCCACTCTCAACGATATAGCTGCGCACTAAAGATGCCATTGTAGATACCTCGTTGTCAAGGAGCCCAGGGCATCCCCATTATGATTTCATCCTATGTCACATGAAGGAAACAGGAGGCAGACAATATTCCTACACTGAGTCGCCCATCTCAGGCATTCTCAGTGTCTCCCAAAACGTTTTTAGTCTATGTCTCCTCAGACTTTTTTCCATCCCATTTTGGTAACCTATTATCCACAGAACGTCTCACAATAAATGACAGGATGAATACAAGTGTTAAATCTTTGTTAATGATGTAAGTACTTAAAGGAGAGAATGCAATGTGTGTGCATTGTATTTAAAATGTATGTATTTACACTCAATGACATTGTTTATACTTGTGATCAGTAAAAACGTTCAAACCCTCCTCATGTGAATTTGTGTGGGACCCGTGGTATATTTTAAAAGCTTCTAGTATAGATGGTTTGCTTTGCAGATGATTGCTCAAAGTTTCCTGCATATTAAAACACATTTCCTGGACTTCGATGCACTAAGCACACATGTCCATATCTGCCATATCTGGTTTCAGATTATCATTTTTGAATATACATGTATTATGAAATATATACAAACATATACAGGTAAGATTTAGCAACTGATATTTTCATTTGGAATCAATAAAGAACTATGTCTATTGTGTGGATAAAGCAAGGTTTTCTTATTTGACTTGCATGCATGGTGAAAGGACGAAACTGATATGGTTATATGATACATATAAACCAGAACAACACCAAAATTAATTAAAACATTATATTTCATTGTTTGAAAATAGATAGGCGGAATAACTGAGATTACAGACATATTTTAAATATGGTAACATAACTTTATAATGCGCAACTTTCGTCATTTATGGGAAAATTGGATGATCCATTGATGGATATTCTGACACATCATTAATCCATGGCGTCTAATTCTACAATTACAAAACTTTCTAGGCTCAGCATCACTTAATATGCTCAACAAATTCCTTGTAATTTTGATTGCCAGTTCTTATTACATTGTTTCGGATTTTAGTGTTTAACTTTCACAGTTATGAAGCCAATGAATATTTAAAGCCAATCTTGAATTCTGCAACTGTCACAAAATGCAAATTTGTTACTGAAAGCTTTAACTTGAGAATTACATAGATTGTGCTCAAGTGCTGCTCATGCTATGTTTTATACTAAAGACAAGTGTGTTCCACAGATGGAAATTCAACATACATAACAGTCAAGGTATTGACGTTATGGGAAAAGGGACAATTGCCCATGGCTCGAGCCACATGGCGATTCAGAAATGCCAGAAAGTTTGTAATTGTAATTTTGTAATTTGTTTATTTCAATACCATCATTGTAACCACATTTTACAAGTATATATATAAATTAACGTATACAATCGAATTGACAGATGGTAATGGGAGAACACCCGAGCATGAAATGCCATTGCCATATATATATAGGTGGGTATCCCCCGATGAAATAGCTTAAAACAAGAAATTATACTAAACGATGTATGGAAATGAAATGATTATGATGAAATGATTATGATAATGAATTGATTTTCAACTAAATACAAACATCAGTGTTATTTTAAGTGTTATCAATTACACATAGAGTCACACAAATGAAATAACAAAGTAATGGCACTAATATGGTAGCAACAATGAATCTTATCTAGTCTAACTATTCTTTGATAACATGAATGCATATTATATTCAGGTATGAAATATATATAAACAAATAAACACAATTATAATAATTAATTGGCTGTAATTACTGCTTGCTTCGTCCTTGGCCCCTCTTGGTGCCTAGGTCAAAGTTAAAGAGTGGCCACAACCTAATATAATATAAACAAGTAAACATAATTGTAATAATTAATCACTGCTTGCTTCGACCTTGGCCTCTCTTGATGCCTAGGTCAAAGTTAAAGAGTAGTCACAACGTAATATGATATAAACAAGTAAACAATTATAATAACTAATTGGCATATATCACTGCTTACTTCGACCTTAGCCTCTCTTGATGCCTAGGTCTAAATACATAGCGCCATGATTGATACATTTAAAATCTAGATGAAAAGAATTTCTTTTTAAATGATGTTTTTGTCGTTGAGTTTTTTATATTTTGGGATAAATGCAACCAGAGGTGTGGAGCTCTTCCCAAAAAACTTTTATTATGAATTTGCAGAGTGTGAATACGCGTTTGTAGAACATTCATATTACGTGTTTGATGATACGTTTGAACTTCAAATAAATTAGTGATGCGCTTTGGCAACACATTGTTCACATATCTATATGATATATTCACCAATGCAAAATCAATCATGTCACCCAGTTTCATCAATTTTGCCTTTTTGTAGTAAGAACTCAGTCCAGTCCTTATATTGAGATTGTATATAGACCGTATTGCCTTGTTTTGCTGAACTTGCAATTTATTTTTCCATTTGGCACTTATCATAGGACCCCATATACAAAGAGCATAATTTAAATGGCTCTGAAAGTTAGATAGATATATAAGTCTTTTTGCAAAAATAGGTAACATATTTTTTGTCAATTTATACTATAAATTCCTGCAGCTAACTTAGACAAGATCGACTTTACATGCATACTCCAATCAAGGTATTCATCGATTATCACACCTAAGAACTTTATGTTCTTTACCTGTTTTATTTCTTTATTTCCTACTCGAACTTGACTATTATAATCAATGATTTTGTTTTTAGTTCTAAATAGTATGTAATTTGACTTATCAATATTCAAGGATAGGGAATTATCCTCAAACCATTTATTTAACTTTGAGAGATCTTCATTAATTTTTCTATAAAGAAATCTTAGATTTGTACCCGTGACGAATATCGTTGTGTCATCGGCAAAAGAGACACTGCTACAAAACTTCAAACACTTATTTAAATCATTAGCTAGAACAATATACAACAATGGACCTAAAACTGATCCTTGTGGTGTTCCAAATGGTAAAGAAAATTTTTGAGAAAGGACATCTTTGAATTTAACCTGTATTTCCCTGTCCAACAAATAGCTTTCCAACCAATTTCTAGCAACACCTCTAATTCCATATATGTCCAACTTTTTTAGCAAAGTTTCATGTCTTATACTGTCAAAAGCTTTTGACATGTCAAGAAATACACCAATTGTGATCATTCCATTATTAAATCCATTTAATATATTTCCAGTAAAATCCATTATTGCATCTTCTGTAACCCTATTAGTTCTAAATCCATACTGTCCTTCATACAGTACATTATGTTTAATAAAAAACTTTGTTAACCTATTACTGACCACTTTTTCTAGAATTTTTGACATGACGGGGAGCAAAGAAATGGGTCTGTAGTTACAGATATCCAACTTACTTTTACCTTTATATAAAGGTTGAACAATAGCCAGTTTCATAAAGTAAACCGTGGATCAGTATGTCTTTGTTTTTTACTTGGGTTTACCGTTTTCATTGGGGCATAGAAGTCAATAGCTTTATCTATGAAAGAGTACATTAGATTAACTCATGGCAAATGCAGTGAACTACGAGCAAGTGTTAATTGAACCAACAAATCAAACTTCTTTTTTGGACAATGTGCGCCAAGAAAGGTTTTAAAACCTGAGTCACAATTCTACATATATTCCTGTTCAATAATTTTTATAAATTTGATCAAATGAAGTAACAATTTGGCAAAGTAGATCATAATAGGTATACCCATTGTCTTGCCAATTATCCTGATAAACCATTCTTCACCTGATTTAGAAACTCTTCAACAATTCAGCATGTTATGCATGGATCACAATATTTTACAGGTAATGAGGTAAACTTGGAAAAACAGGTATCTAACAGACAGTTTTGCATGTTAGCTCCCTGCTGAGGATTAACACTGTTAACAACAGCAAACACACAATAAGATTATTGCTTATTTATCAGCAATATAAGTTCAAACGTATAAAAACGCATAATAGAAGAAGCATATGATGTCTTAGTCTGTTAGACAACTCTTTGTTGGATTCTAACATGGATTGCTGTCAGTTAGATCCCTCCAAATTGATGTCTAACTAATACTTTTTAGCAAAATCCACACTAGATGCAGGTAGAAGGTCCAATCCGTCTGTATAATTGGCTCCCAGCCAAGAAAGAAACACGCCAGCCAGCAAGAATGAAAAGAGGCATCTGAGTTGCTACTGCAAATTATAGACCACACATCCAGTTCCAAAATTACAGACTCAGAAAGCATGGACAATAAAGAGCTGAGCATGAACAGCCGCATCATTGGAAGTGATTTGTGTTTTAGCAGGTCAACCTTAGGGCATGTTTCACTCTGTTGGTGCTTCTGACTGGGGAGTGCAATATCGAACACATGCGTTATTGAGTTACATATAATGAGACCAGTTAATCAAGTTTTAAAGGTCAATGCCATGAAGACCACTTCATTTTCTTGGCCTCAAAGTATTGAATGTCTGCAAAGAGTAAATGAATGAAATGAAATATTTGTTTTATTCTAAATATTGTGGACAATACTTTCTTAGTAAATAATCATATCTATCTACCAGCTTTTGAGCAAATAATAAAAAAGGTATTTCTTATAACAAAGTGCAATACCTTCAATTCTACATTCAATGTCATTATTATGGCCTTAACAATTTCACCCATCCCAAACTATATCTCATAGCTACCAAACAATCTCTTTATGGCAAAAAAGTAATAGCATGAAATATCACTATCATCCTGTCAGAATTTATATTTATCTCCAGACAAATATGATACAATAATAGACATTGTTCCTTTATTTATGAGATGAACTACTTTTGTCTATTTTTCTGTATACAAAATTATACACCTACAGTGCACTAAATTTGAATATGTAAGCCATATAATATGAAACCCACTCACAACTGTCCCTGTGTTGTTTTCTTGTTTCCAATTTAACAGAATTTAACATTGTAGGTGGTGGGCATGCTACACTAATTATATTTGCCCTGTGACAATTCATGTTTACTCATTGTTTAGCTGATCTGTCTTGTTTATCAAAGGGACAAATTAGTTTTTTTTTTCGTCAACTCCCTCAATTGCATCAAGGCAATTAACTATGCTTCATAGTTCCTCTTTAACATCTGTTATTCATTTGCTGTTTCCGAAGCATGCCACCAGCTGCTATCATTTCCTGAGTTTTCAGGAAACCTACATTTCTTTGCACAGATCAAAACATTAATCTACCCAAGACCATCGCATCATTTCCCAGCAGAGATCTTGCTACCTGGAATTCCACAACCTCTGTCTAGTCAAGTGAAAATCTAACACATTTTTCTTAACCTATGGGATTGTTACATTATCTTTTCACTTTTTGCCAATTTGCTAATTTGTTAGATTGAATGATCGATGATTCGGGATTTGCGTCCTGCATTTATGCATGCAGTGGGCTAATTAGGACAGGATGACAACATTGCAACAAACGATCTACAATGTTTCTAAATGTATATGATTGTTTTTCCCTGCAATGAAATTAGCTTATTTTGACCACAGATCAAATTTATTGAGATGCTTTCATAATTCACAATTGGCAGGAGCAAAATAAATGTAATGTTTTGTGCTGGTAACAACTTCCAATTTCTTTCCTTATATATAATCAAGTTCACCTTTATGTATGATACTATTTTGATATCTATAGAAGTTATACAGGGCTACAAGCTTTTTAAGATGCACAAAGTAGGCATATGCATCCATGCTTGTGAGTAGATTTGCAAATAGAAACCTTGAACCAGCTGTGTAAAGCACTGAATTTGAACTGAAATGGCCTGCATTTGTGACTTCTATTGCACTTGCGGGATATTTTAATTTTTAATGTTAGTTGATTATCTTTCTTTATAAGTTGTAGCATATGTGGATATACTAACCAATGACACACAATAAAAATCTCTGCATGTGATTATGAATTAGTCCAAAGCTTGTAAGCGCAATAACTAAGATGCCAATACAAAATTAATATCTGGAGTGCAATCCAGTGGTAGTACCTACATGTATCAGTTTAGTTACTGAAATGGTCAGTTCTCTTTATCTTGCTTTGAAAGTGACAAGCCTTCAGTTAAGTGTTCATTTACCTCCTGCTAAAGGTATTAACTTGCATGGATTCACACTCCAGGTGGGAACCTGAAATCTTCACAGGACCAACCATCAAGAATAAAATCCAAGCAGGATGTCATCCATTGGAGATGTAAAATTGGTAGCCGCTTGTATCAGTGTCTGTGACGGGCTAGTAAAACATCCCTTATATTACTATTGGGTAAATGTGTAAAATGTTGAGGTTTTCTGCTCTCTCTCATCAATGTCATCAATCAACTTTTGTGAGTACCGGAAACTGGGCTTAGACAGCTGCACTTACCTTATCTATCTATCTATCTATCTGCAATAGGTATTATTTCAAATCCATGTTTTACTATGGGGAGTGTGTGCTAGCCCATGAGTTACTACGTAATAACCACCGAAGGGGCAGATTAGTAATGCAGGGACCACTTTATGTACCGCATCTATAGGTATTAAGTCAGCCCCCACTATCAGTGATAGGAGTCGTTCACAAAAGATGCCATCGTTGATACCTCATTGTCATGCTGCCTATTATTTACACAAGGCATCTATCACAATAAATGCGAGGATGAATACCAACAAGTGCCAGTTCATGAGAATAAGAGAAGTACTTAAAATATGGAATTAAATGAGTGTGCAATACTGTGCATTGTACATAAATATTATTATGTTTGTAAATATGATGACATACCGTAATATGGGGTGAATCGGGACAGAATTGGCCGTTTTTCTCTCCTAGCATGGTCAAAAATCAACTCAGATACCAAAATATGAGGTCAAATTGTGTCTGGTCATAATATCTCAGTATACCCAAGACCTTGAAATCGTAGCTTAAACATCCAATGCTTAAGGCACAGAAAACCAATGTCCCAATTCACCCCACACTTTGGGGTGAATCGGGACAGTCCATTATTTCCACTATTTTAAATACTTCCTACCTTCCCTAAGTGATTGTATCTTGTGAGCAAACATTAGAAAACATGTTCAATATGCCAAAAAATATATTTTGAGAAAAATCTGAAATCAATTTCATTAATAATATGCAGATTTAAAAAAATGTGATAAATGACAGAAAAACATGGAAAACTATTGTTTTCTGCTCATTTTGCTGTTGATTGTGAATTCTGGACTAAATCCACTATAAATGATACAAAGTTCAATAATATTCAAAGAAAGAACATGCTAGTACATTCAGATGAAAATTGGTATGGTATATTTTGATTATTACTTAAACTTTGCCATTGATCTGGATCTGAACCCATGACCAAACTACGTAATCCCTTATCTTGTCTACTATTCTGGTCCCCTGAGGCCATTTTAAATTGAAAAGAGGTTCCTGTGAGTTATTTTGGCTCTGGTATTTATACTTTTTATGGTACAAGCAAAGTTTTGACCACATCACGAAAATGTTAATTTTACAGGCGCAACTTAAAAGTGCTGCAGCTCCGCCGTGACTGCACGTAGAAGTATAAAAATCGACAACAATATTAACTAGAAAGTATTCTAAAAGTGTGATAAAAATCGTATCTCTAAGGCAAGTAGAAGTTGGTGTTTTTTGAAGGAATATAAAGATTGTCTGTTCTATCCCGATTCACCCCAGTGTCCTGATTCACCCCATATTACGGTACTTTAGTAAGCAATTTAATGTATGAGATTTAATGTCATTAAGAGATAAATTATTAATAAATAGATATACATACTTGTGGAAAGATAGATATAAAAAATAAATATACACAATGTTAAAGTGACTTAAGCTTGTGGTCTGCAAGTCTGGAGCTCCATGATAAATTACTGAAATGTAAAATGTTTGAACTCTCAACAAGTGTGTTTCTTTGAATGAGTCTTGTGCTTTAAGCCCACTTTTATATGTTTTGAGTACAGATTTCATACTCTGCAGATGAATGACAGAAGTTTTTCATAATAGAAATGCAGACAAACTGCTAGGCAGCTTTACCGCTAGACAGACGGACAGACATAACAACATAATTCGCGATCTTTGATGAACCAAATGCAACTTGCAAACAGGTTTCAAGACCTTTGAATGCACCTTGCAAGAATATTTGTTTGTTTTCTGTGATCACAATTGTTTCGTTTAAACTTCGATTCTAAATTGTGCACTGACATTTTCTTTTAGTAAAATGGAACACCTTAATTTAACCTATATTATAAAAGATGGCTTACTTTTCAGTATTAAGTCCATAGTTCTCTTGCATTATGGTTGTAGGTACATAGTGATAGAAAAAGATTGGGTTATATTATATACAAAAGACTGAAGAAAACATATTATGTTACATACAACGAGAAGTTTGCACAACAATGACACAAAAATCGATAAAATAATTTTATAAGTCATTCTTTGTTTTTTAACATAATATTATATTCGTAGAGCACTTTGGTTGCAGTCCTACTGTTGAACATGGCCCCATGATTTTGGAATTATGGTCTATATTTTGTTTATGGAGCCATGCACTGAGCGATCAATTTAATCATATTCTGACAAATTGATAACCAATGGCGTCTAATTCTGTTACGTTTTCCATGCAGGAATGTCAACAGTACTTAGGCCTGAACCATGGTATATTATTAACCATGTCTCAATCCATGATTAGCTGACAGTCAATTTCTTTTGTGGACTCCTGTGAATAAATATAAATCCTTTACTGTTGACAATGACTTTAAAATGCAATATTTTAGTTTGAGGGCATCAAATTGCAAAGACCAACTTTCTAGTAAACAGATTCCACAATTTTACAAAGAGATGATTCTTACCTTTCACGAATTTTGCAAAAATGGTTGTGTTAAAGTCGCAGATGAAGATGAAATACTATGGTGTAATGAAAATGTTCAATTTAATGGGAAACCACTTGAGTATAAGCATTGGTCAAAAGATGGAATAAATTTCTTAAGTGATGTCATAACTGATGGACAACTGGACAGAAACAAAATATTGAATAAGTTGCGTTACAAAGCTGCATTCTTCTTTGAATTTCAAAAATTGAAGTCTGCTATACCCAAAGAATGGTTGAGGAGACAACTAAACTTAAATGAGCATTTCGACAAGTTTTCAATTCTGAGCCTGAAATTTAAAATTCAACGTGATGAAGAGAAGGAATTGGCATGTTTGACCTCAAAAGAGATGTATAATATTTTGATTTTGTCTAAAAGTCATCAGGAAAACCCCTCAAAAGCTTATTGGCTAAGAAAGTTTCCAGAAAGGACCATAAACTGGAGGCTTTGGTTCCAATATAATTTTGTCAATAAGTACTTGCCTAGAAAAGTATGTGACTTTAATTGGAAACTTTTTTATGGCCAAGTGAACGTTGAAAAGAGGCTGAAGATGATGAAATACTCAGATGGTATATGTAAAATTTGTAACTCAGAAATAGAAACTGTTGAGCACTTACTGATTGACTGTACAGGTATAATGAGTATATGGAAAAATTTAGAAGATACTTTGAAGAAATTGGTAGATAGTTTTTCTGTTGATAAATATAATATAATTTGTGGTTACCTTGATAATGAAGAAGATGAAAAAAGTGATATTGTGAACTTGTTTCTTAGTGTCTGCAGATATAGTATTTGGAAAAAAAGGAATGTGATAAGGTATGAACAGGTAACAATTACGGTTGGTAATCATATGAGGGTAATACTGTCCGAGCTGACTCAACATTGTAACACCTTGCTCCATAGTGAATTCACATCAAGTATAGCAAAAGCTCTGATCAACAGGGTATTTGATTATGTTCAGTAAGTGCGCAAGTGGCTTTATCAATGATTTCAAATAATGCATACATGTGGTGCTCTCTAGGGGACGTGGATGAAACCATCCCCACTGGACATTCAATAGAAGTTTTCTTCAGGGGACGTGGCTGAAACCATCCCTAAATATATGAGTATGGGTTGAAACTTGATTGTGATTGAGAATGTGATGGAAAGAGTGAAATATACTGTGTGTTAAATGTGATGGAAAGAGTGAAGTATACTGTATGCTAAATGTGATGGAAAGAGTGAAATATACTATGTGTTAGATGTGATGAAAAAGCGTGTAAAGTACTGTGTGTTAGATGTGATGGAAATAGTGAAGTATACCGTGTGTTTAATGTGATCGAAAGAGTATACTGTTTGTTAAATGTGATGGAAAGAATGAAATATACTGTGTGTTAGATGTGAAGGAAAGAGTGAGGTATACTGTGTGTTAAATGTGATGGAAAGAGTGAAATATAAGTTAGATGTGATGGAAAGAGTGGAAATTACTGTGTATTGGATGTGAAGGAAAGAGTGAAGTATACTGTGTGTTAAAAGTGATGGAAAGAGTGAATTAAGTATATTATGTGTTAGATGATGAAAATTTTTAGATGTGAATAATGTAGGCCTATAGGATATTATGGTACTTGTGGAATGTGTGAATGAAGCAAATTTTGAATGTATGTGTGTG
Organism: Platynereis dumerilii; assembly: GCA_026936325.1. Classification (NCBI taxonomy): domain Eukaryota; kingdom Metazoa; phylum Annelida; class Polychaeta; order Phyllodocida; family Nereididae; genus Platynereis; species Platynereis dumerilii. The sequence continues at coordinate 735,371 of JAPTHN010000091.1, read as the reverse complement.
GCTTGTTTATGAATGAATAAAAAAAATAAAAATAAATAAAATAAAATCCTTTACTGTTTCCGTTAACTTAATTATACATTATAACTTACTTTGATCATATGATAATCAATAGCCTATGCAGTTGTCTTATGTATTGGTAGCCTATACCTTTGCTCCTTGGTGACCCACATGATAGCCGCAGTAGCCTTAATGGGAGTCTCAAAGACTGTAGGCCTATATAATTATTTGGGTACCATTTTATATTGCAATTTTTCTATTGTTGAATAAATGAATATTGTCCGTCTGTCTGTCTGCCTCAACATTGTTTAATATGCACCGCAAAATCCTCGTAGTTTTGATTCCCAGTTCTTATTACATTGTTTCTGAAACTGATGTTTAACTTTCGCAGTTACGAAGCCAATGAATATTTAAAGGCAATGTAGAATCTGCAACTGCCAGATGACGCACAAGTGATTCTGCAAACTGTTGCTAAATAGGAAATTATAACTTTAATCACCAAGTTTCCTCATTTAACTTGAGAATAACGTTGAGCTTGTTGCATTGTGCTCTATAAAAACAAACAAATAAATGTTTAAGTATTGGGTTGCAACATTCAAAGCCATTACAGGCACTGTTCTTCCAGTGAATGAATGCTATTGCCCAACCTAATAACCAGTCCAATCCAAATTTATGACCTTTCATTTGAAGCAAGAGGTTGAAGCATCACATCAGGCCTTCACACCTTCCAAACTGGGATCCTGAGCTAATCAAATTAAGCATCTGAACTAATCAAATTTAGTAAAAATGCTATGTATTTGGTGGGGGGAAAACCTCAGAATTACATGCTAATTAAAATGTCTAGCGCCGTTAAGTTTCTATTAGTTTAATTTGCGATGTAGTAATCACGTTTCAATCTTCAAACAATAGCCAATAAGATCAGCATGTCAGAGACTTAGTAATTTAAATTTCTCTCTTGTATATTTTATTCAGCCTTCAGTCATCAAAGTTATTGTACTATCAATGATTCAAGTTCGACTCTATTATTTCTGTTTTATTTTCAACATATTGTTTTTCAAATCTTACAGCAAATTTCCTGAAATCTCATGCAGCTATTCAGCAAAAAGAAAGTGATGCTATTCACCACCAGTATGTACTATTGGTGCCAAACCAAAAATGAGCTTGCTAGAATGAAGAGAGTTAGTGGAGTTGCTGTTACAAATTATAGACCACACAACTTGTTCCGAAAATTACAGATGCAGAAAGCATGGACAATAAAGAGTCAAGCATGACAAAATATTGTGAATGGAAGTGATTTGTGTTTGAGCAGATCAACCAGAACACATTTTTCTGTTACATGTTGATGATTTGTTTGCAGTCATGCTTGCCCTAAGGCTTCTGGTAATGACTCTGACAGACAAGCACAGAATCCAGCACATGTATTATGGAGTCTCTTGCAGAGTAGAGTGATTGGTTCAGTGAGCGGAGGGGCAATGCCCTGATGCCAAACTTCTCTGGGTCCCAAAGTCATCTAATAAGTCAGATATGGGAGTTATGGGTCATATAAATTTATATTTGACGTTGAAGTCCATAGTCGTATAACTATGTTTCATATTGTGAAGCCATTTTACAAAATTAATTAATGTATGGTGAGGTTTAAGCCAGGGCCTTGGAGTCGGGAGTCGGAGAGTCGGAGTCGTGGTGCCGGAGGTTTTTGGGTTGAGTCGGAGTCGGAGTCGAACTTTGATTTTCAGGTGGAGTCGGAGTCGAAAATGAAAGTGGTGACTCCTGACTCCTAAATAATTAACATAATATACAAAAAACACACTTTAAAAAATGTGAAATTAACCCCAAAGTTTACAGAAATTCCTCCTAAGCAAGTATTCATGTACAAAATCCTATGAAAACTTTGTAGATTAACTTTTTCTTCTCTGTTAATCATGTAATATTAATGTGTGAAAATGCCGATAAGAGGAGTCGGGAGCCGGAGTCGTAATTCAGGAGACCAAAGGAGTCGGTTCACTTATCACCCCACTCCAAAGCCCTGGTTAAAGCACCAAAATAGCGTTAGGTGTGACATGAATTATCCCTTGACATTCTGTGTTTTTTTTTTAGATTTTGTTTGCTCTTCTTTGACAAAGGTGATCCATTAAATAATCAATTTTTTTCTACAGGATTTATTGTATTATGTGGGGGAATCATGCACAATTTTCTGATCTTATGAATATCGCCTTTGACTTGTCTTCGAAGTAGTGCTGGTCTTTATATAAGTTTTAAGACGTGACTCAGATGACTCAGGGATGGCTGCCAAGTGTTTGCCATTCGAAAGATAGATAGATAGATAGATTCATTGCTCTTCACAACAGTTACTGTGCAACCCCACATCTCACTTCCTTCCACCTCTGTTGCTTGAAATGCCCACTTGCAACAGGAATTTTTGATAATTAAATTCAACAAGATGAATTTGATTATTCTATATGATAATTTTGAGCTAAACTTTCCATCAGCAGAGTGTTCTTGAATTCCCAGCTATTGTGGCTGTAATCATCTTGCATAGATAATAAGATATGGTTTTTCTCAAAACTATATAATGCAATATTTTTCAATTCAACATCATTGACATTGTTATAGCCATGACAATTGCACTAAGTCTATTTATAGCGTGATGGAAGTTAAACATAATAAAGTAAAGTTCATTTTCAAAATATGCAACTATATTTAAATCTATACATGTCGGGACAAATATGACACAATAATGATTGTTTTTCCTCTATTTTAGAAATGATCTACTTTTGGATATTTTTACTCCATACAGCATTACACTCATAGGCTGTGCTCTCACCAAGTTTTCTCATTACAGTAATAGGAAACAGACAAAAGGGTTGTGAACAAATAGTGTTTCTTTTTTCACCTATTCAGCAATTACATTGAGGAGGTGGGCAGTGGGCACAGACACTTACCCCTTTGTCATTTTAAAAAATATCTTAAACAGTATATTTCAAAAAAAATTAAAAGAGAAAATAAAATGAATTGCCTGGTGCATTACAAAGTGTTGAGATCAAAGAACCTGACTTGGCAAAAGGCAGAGGAAGTAGGCCTAAGCCAAAACAAACCAGAGTCAGGTGTAAGGAGGTGTGAGACTTAGGACTGGCATGTGATGTGAAGGACGTCCAACCTTCCATCTCCTCCCACACAATATCCTGGAATGGAAATCTAAGAACAAGAGCTCTGTTTTTAAATGGTCAAGCACAAACAGTTTGTCAACTCTGCAAAGGAATCACTCAATATATTATTCTGCTCTAACAGTATGTAGAATCAGCTTTTCAATGCATGTCAAGAGTTGGTGGCTTATTCATATAAAGATGACTGACTCACTAAGTTTTGACTGACTTGCACAACTGAGTGTTGTGATGGTTTACCAAGGAACAGCCAGGGCAGATAAACCACCATCTTTGTGGAGGGAGCTGCATTTATTATGACCGAAGCTTCAACAGGTTGAAAATGCAGCCAACCTCTCTGATTTTCAAATCATATTACCCACACCAAATGGCATTCTTCAGAATATATATGAATAACAATAAGTTTCAAGCATAACAAAGTAGTGTGTCATTTCTTAATTTTCTTGTAGAACAATTCATATTTACAACATTATCAGTGAAATAGCAGAACTATCAGCCACAGAATTCCTTTTATGCAGAGTGTTTTAGTTATTCCCAGGCAAAAATGGTGCAAAAGCACGGATGTAGTTCGATAACTTTCTGCATTGAATCCCACACAGAATAAAACGTCAAATTTACTTTTGCTGGTGATACATCAATCAAGTAGTAGGGTTTCATCTCTGCTACTTTTGACTACTCACTTCAAAACTCAAGACTGAAAATTAATGGAACTGCTGCAACAACTGTTATTGTTGTGTGTCTGGATCAATTTGATGACCTGGAATCATATATTTACATCGCCTTGACATAAAATAAATGTTCATATAACTCTCAGGAAAGTCGTATTTGAAACTCCTCTTTGTGCACTCTTGACATTAAACGATGTATTGAGCATTTAGGACTTCTTGTTCAGGATAAAGTCTTGAGAAAGTTTAGGGTGAAAACATTCTCAGTCACACATACCTAATACCTATATTTATAACCGGTAATGAAATATTTTATTAGTTGTTCAGACAGAGTTGGTAAATTCTTGGATTCATAAAATGGTCTCGAATGAAATGATTGTTAATTTCTTCAATATCCAAAGTTTTTGCTGTGACGTCAGTAAAGCCGGTAAAACAGCAGAAAACATGAAAAATGTACTTTCAATTATCAATTCATGGACGTACAAATTAGGATCTGTCCTTGACAATCTGCAAAATGGACAATCTAATTGGACTGAGGCATCCTACATGGTTCAAATATAGAATCGAGAATGCATTATCTTTGTCCTTGGCAAGTCTTTAGATTTAAGTGGCTCACTAATAGCAGGTTAGACATCGTCAAGATACTTATACCATTGGAAAAACTGGTATCTAACTGACAATTTTGCATGTTAGGGCCCTTATAATGATTAACACTTTTAACAACAGCAAAAAATATGAATATACAAGTGCAAATAAATTTTCATATTGCAAGATAATAAGTGCCGTATTTATTTATTTTTTATTTTTATTTTTTCTAGTCCAAAAAAATATATTTTGGGAAATTTTTTTAAATAAAAACTCATATTGCACTCTAACCATGCAATATGAAAAATCTGAAAAAAAAATTGTAAAAAATTTTTTTGGAAAAAATCTCATATTGCACTCGAACCATGCAATATGAGTTTTTATGATGTCGTCATGTGACTGATTTTGGCGAATCAGCATCGCTCCAGCATAGTGGTCATGTAATAATAACTTATATTTGGTCCTCTGTAAATGATTTTTATGAAAGGAACAATCTAAATACACATTAGGAACACATTTATTATATTATCAATAGTATATATATATACATTATGACAAGCCCACTAACGGCTGGGCGATAACAAGGCTGTTGTTGATTTATCCCTGCATATTAAAAGTAACAAATCTCTAATATGTACATGTACATATATATGTGTAAATTATAGCATATTTGACTGTCCACATAACTCATTATAAATCATTACATTGTTATGATAATGATACACAGCATGTGCATTTAATTTGATGTTTAAATGTGGGTATGTTTTGAAAGCTGCATATGAAAATTTATATTTGTCAATGAATGTGGTAAACAAATAAAAAGTTATTATTGTAATAAAATCTCTGTTGCAATCCTTTGCTTTGTTGCCTATAATATTATATCATAAATGTACAACAACATACAGGTCTACAATTGAATAATTTATAGAAGTTTAGACTCTATTTCAGTCAGTTTTCAAAATTAGATTTATGTTACATTAGGCCTACTTCAAAATAATTAAGCCAAAGTGTAGCATGACCAATTGACCATCCAATTTTTAAAATGTACTTGATAATAAATTACTTCATGATATTATAAAAAAAAAACATTTCAAAGATCTAGAAATTATAATTATTTATTGTTTGCTGTTTTTTTTGTAGAAAAACTGTTAAAAGCTGAATATTTACAAATTTTATATTACTTTGTTTTCATGGAATTAAAAGAAAACTTGACTTATTATCTTTGTTGAATGACAAAATCATATACTTCGCAGGCTCCAGGGCAGCTTTCATCCAAATTCATATACATATTAGGAAAGATAGACAGATTGCTAGATAAATAAGATAGATAAATAGATGGATTGATAGATAGACAGATAGATAGATTCATTGCTCCCTTCACAACTGTCCAACCCACATCTCGCTTCCTTTTACTTCTGTTGCTTGTAATGCTAGATAAGTAAATTTAAAACAAGATAAATTCCATTGTATATAATAATTTTGGGCTATACTTTCTATCAGAAGAGTGTTCTTGAATCCCCCGCTATTGTGGCTGGAATTCTCTTGCATAGATAATCAGATATTATTTTTCTCAAAACGATATAATGCAATGTTTTTCAATTCTACATCATTGCCATTGTAAAAGCCATGACAATTGCACCCATCCCAATCTCTGTTTCATAGCTACAATGTGCAAAACAAGTCTATTTATGGCATGATAGGAGTTAAACATAAAAAATACAATTCATTTTCAAAATATGCAACTATATTTAAATTTATATATCTCAAGACAAATATGAGGCAATAATGGATGTTTTTCCTCTATTTTGGAAATGATCTACGTTTTAATATTTTTCTCCATACAACATTATACTCCTACTCTAGGCCTCATGACAGGATACACCCCTACTCCCTTTTGTTATTACTGTAGTATCAATTACCCTCCATTTTGTCCCCTGCTTCCCCTTCTTTGCCCCCCACTTACACCCACTTGCCACACGTTAGCCCCCACTTACCCCCCACTTGCCCCCACTTGACCCCACTTGCCCCCACTTTCCCCGCATAACCTTCTGCTATCGCCCAATTCCCCCACCTTTCCCCCTAATTACCCCTATTAACGTTTTCCTATGTTAGCGTTACCCCATATGGTGGGTGTGTATCCTGTCATAAGGCCTTACTCTGTGCAGTCACCAATTTTGCAGCCATGGGAAACAGCCAGAAAAATTATGAATAAATTGTTGGGTTTTTTTTTCACATATTCAACAATTACATTGTAGGACGTGGGCACGAACGCTAACCCTACATCATTAAGCTATAAAAACATTTTAAATAGTATATTCCTTCACTGTTCAAGTTAGTAACAGTGTGTAAACTCTGGAAATGAAAGGAATCACTGAAAGATATATCATTCTGCTCTAAAAGTGTATAGAATAAGCTTTTCAATGAATGCCAAGATTTTGGCCCATTTATAACAGATCTTAAGCAGAGTAGGCCAATACTGCATAGCGATTCAACTACAGTTTACCCAATCAGCAGTAGCCTGAATAACCATAATTCAGAAGCAGACTAAACTTGACCAATGCTTAAAAATATATATATACAGCCAACCTCACACTGAATGGTATTCTTCAGAATGATAGATAACTATTAACTGTGAATTACAAGAGGTTTCAGGCATAACCAAGCAGTGTGTCATTTCTTAATTTCCTTGTACAGATTAACCATTACAACATTATCAGTGAAATAGCAGAAATAGCAGAACTTACTGCCATAGAATTCATTTGATGCAGAGTGTGTAAGTTATTCCCCTGGCAAAAATGGTACAAAGGAGCCGGTGTAGTTTGATAAGTTTCTGCATTGAATCCCACTCAGAATAAAATGTCAAATGTATTTCTGCTGGCGAGACATCAATCAAGCAGAAGGTTTTTATCTCTGCTACTTTTGACTAGTCACACCATAACTCAAGAGTGAAACATTTGATTGAACTACTCTAACAACTATTATTGTTCTGTGTCTGGGTCACTTTTGAGGCTCCAGGTATTTTAGCCATAAGTATCCAATTTCCTAGCAAAATATGACATTTGGAGGGATAATAATAATTTTTAATTTCGATGTAAAAATGACATCTTAATATTTTGTCTGGAGTTTTTTGCAGGAGATTTCGGATTAGGAAGCAAAACCTGACATATGCGTCAAAATGTAGCATTTCATTTGTACATATTAATTAAATATCAATAAAGGAATATTATATTTCGAAAAAAAATATGATGTGGGATATATAGCCTATTTTGCAGTGACCTCAGTCAGTGACCATTGGCTATTCTGGTGTCTGGCAAGTTATCACATCTCAATCATAGAAAATTCCTGAAAATGCACCTAAACATTAGAATGCCGAAGGATACAGGATAAATTTGGTTATCCTGAAAGAGACATAAATAATTAATAGAAGAATTCCTGAACCTTTTAATCTTTAACTTCTTTTATTTTACTTACATTATTTTTATTCAGTTGTGAAAGAAAGATTCAATTCAATATCATGAAGTTGGTGCTCTGACCTTTGAGTGAAACTTCTTGTAACAGATAATAGTGAACTTTATGACTGCTTTTATTTCTTGATGAATCGTGTTGATAGAGAAATTTACTTGAGGTGATTTCGTGCCAAATTATTTTTACCGCAAACTGTGTTTTCAAATGAAATGTTTCATGTCATGATACAGATCAGATAAAGATGGATTTATTTAGTTTTCAAAATCAATAACAGAAAGAGTAAAATACTTGGTCTGATATCTAAGATACATGTATATCCAATCTACTGATATTGCCTGTCTTTCTCTGATATATCTATATATCTATAAGACAAGTTTTCATATGTGTCTGCCTGATGATGAACGCTAAACAATGCTCAAAAATTACTAAGCAACTTGTTATGAAGCACAGAGTTATTGCATTCAACATGAAACATATATTTGCCAAGTTATAATGCCTGTTTTAAACCTCATTGATCTTTCTGGCGAATAAATTTGTGGCATTTCTTCACCTTTACTGTGTCAGTTTCCTCCCCTTTATCTCTGGGATAAATTAGCTTCTGTGAGTTTTTTGCACTTCCACCCTTACATTAATTAAGCCAATTGACTTTGCTTCATCTGACTGCCATAGATCCTCCTTTATGCCATTTGACAGCTCTGTCAGCTAATAACATGCCAGTATTTCAGGTTGATAATTCCTTTATTCTCTTGTGTCTGATTATCGTTTCATGTTTGACTGTTTGAGTGTTTGTCTCGTGGTATAAGCTGGTTATTCACCATGTGATCAGGTATATGTCTGTCACGCCTCGGGCTACAGCACTAGGGTGATAAATCACATATCCCTTCTCCCGTGGTGAATAACCTGTGTTAACATCTGCCCTTAATTTTGTGTTTCCGCAGCATGCCACCAGCTGCTATCATTACCTCAGTGTTCGGGAAACCCATGTTTTTTCTGGTCTGATCAAACTAATCAACCCAAAGATGCATTGCTCTATTTTCCCAGCAGAGACCTTTGAAGATCTAACCTTAAATCCGCTACCTCTGTCCAGTCAAGTGAAAATCTAACATGATTCCCCACTCCTTTCAAATTAGTTTTGGTCCGGTTAATGGGATTTCTACATAATCCTTTCACTCTCTTGGAATTTGTGAGAAACAACAAGGCAAAGATATTGTAGTTCTTGACTTAAGAGAAGGTAGTAGGTCTTTGCAGCACATTAGTTAATTCACATAGATAGTCAGTTGATTCAGTGCCTATTGTATCTAGCAGCATAAATGACGATAAACAAACTGATTGAATGAATTAAGGTACTAATCAAATAAGAAGATGAATTCAACAGGAAACTGTCAATGATGTGGCAAAGCCAGTTTGCAAATTGAAAATAAGAAAATTAATTTTTCCAGTGCACTACCAATCTGCAAAGATCTGCAATGATATGATATTTTAATGTCAAAAGAATAAGGTAAATGACCTGTGGATAATAAATCTTTGTGAGTCTACCTTACAAATTACAATACATTGCGAGCCTATGTGCATTCTTATACAATGCCAACAACCAGGCACCTCTCTATATAGCCCTCCCGAGCAGCAACGTAAATCTAACCTTTCACTACGTAATTATTTTGGTTAGAATCAAACGTTTGGCCAAACGACCTATGACAAAGGTAGGGCAAAGGTAATTTCCAAACGTTGCACTCAGATGGAAAACCATACGTAGGTCGCAACTTAGTAAGAGGTTGGCAGATAGTTTGTTTTATAGTTTGGCGTAACGTTCGAGTCACACGCAAGTCATACCTTTGGTTGAGAGGTTGGAAGACAGTTTGGTTGTAATGTTTGGCTAAACGTGTCAGTCATACGTAAGTCTACCTTTGGTTGAGAGGTTTGAAGAATGTTTGACTATTACGTATGACCATACCTTTGATTCATAGGTTTTTTGAACATTCATTTGAGAGGTTTTTACAACCTTAGACTATTACGTAAGTCATACCTTTGGTAAAGAGGTTTGAAGAACATTTGACTATTACGTATGACCATACCTTTGATTCAAAGGTTTGTCAAACATTCATTTGAGAGGTTTTTACAGCCTTAGACTACTACGTATGACCATACCTTTGATTCATAGGTTTATCAAATGTATGGTCGCACATTTGGCAATACGTAAGTTCCAAGGTTACTCCAACGTGTTTTTGATATGTATGGACAAAGTTTGAAAGTAATGTTCGGGACCAACGTCTGATCATACGTATCTGCCAAAGGTTTGTTGAAGGTTTGCACAAAGTTGCAGAACCTAGGATCCTGATTCTCAGAGAGCCTTGTAGCGCCATCTATTCCATACCTATTCCAATCTATCTGGTTACCTTGGAGAGTATAAAAACTCCAACAGGATGCTTGCTGGTGACGATTGAATGAAGCCATGAAAAGATAGTAGATACACCAGTAAAAAAATTTCAATATATATATCTGTTAACATGCAAAAGATTAGATAGACAAAAAAAATTTCCCAAGTACTGCTCAACCAAAAACGAGCAAGAGAGAATCAGTTGAGACCGGAGTTGAACTGAGCCTACTTGCAACAGAATGCCACCTACCCAGCAGGCCAATTTGGATTGGGATTTTTCCAACTCTTCAGAGTTGCAGCATTAATCCCTTACAAGGTAAGAGAATATTCTTATTTATTTTAGTCCTTAAATGGACTGCAGACTGCTTGGTAAAACAAGGAAGAAAAGTCTGCTAATTTTGGAGCCACCTTCAGTGCTTGCTGCTTGGCTCTGCTCTCTCTATCTCTCTCTGTTTTTCTCTTCTCTTCACTGCTTTAATTTATGTTTTCTCTTTGCAGATCTCCAACCAACCATCCATCCCCTAAAGACCTCAAAAAAAATAAAATTCTTGAAATCTTTCCCCCCCCTAAAAAAAATCCTGCAATAAAATGAGAGCATTCTTTATTCATCCATAACAAGGGAAAATATTCATGGGCTTTATTTAATTAAATTAAATTAATTTTTTCGGAGGGGGCAGGGCAGGCCGGCTGGCTGGGTCCGCCTGAAGCAATGCGGCAGTCCCCCGGCCCATTCGAGCGCTCCGCCCCTGGCCGGAGCCCCCCTGCTTGCTGGTTGACACGGCGAATTCATGTCCATCGTTCACATAAAGCAATCAGTCCAGAACATGAGTAATCCACCGTAGCACTTGAATATCAGTTTTCCTCGATATTATACATGACATCCACTCTCAAACAAGTGATTTCAGGCCATATTTCACTAGATACAGGCCGTTGAGTTCCGAAATACGAGGGCTGTTAAGAAATCCACATGCTTCGCATCGCCGACTAGACCGGCTGATTCCGAAGCGATCACAACCTCCACAGTCCATCCGAAGGTTTAATTTAATAAATACACATCCTGTTATCGATATTACATAGATAAATTCAGTGTTACGATGGTATAAATGGTGTTCTAGACCGATATAAATCGAATACACACAAGCGTGGACAGCCATGGCGTCCTTCTTGTCGGATGTTTGCGCATGCGCAAGACACAGCGCGCTGGGCTGGCCTGCCACGCCTGACGCCCCAGAGGCGTATAACCACTGTTCCTTCAACGTGGGGGGTACGTTAATATCAGAGGTCGGAGAAATACGCAATATTTACGATATATACGTACGTAATAATCTCGTAACCAATTGTCGACAAAATACGTAGTTTTGGAACGTTTGGTCCGATGTGGATGGGAGGTTTAATGCTACCTTAGACCAACGTTCCTCAAAGGAAATTGTCCACAAGGGAGAGGCCTTTTCTGCCTGACATACAATGAGTCATCCCACTATCAATGTATAAAGCTGCAGCTTACACAAAATGCCATTGTTGACGTCTCGTTGTCATGTAGACCAGGTATCCCCATCATGATGTCATCCCATGAGACAATTCTCGAGAAGTATATGTGATCCCCGAACAGTCACATGTCCCCTGCCTCCCACCTTTTTTCGATCTTCCCGATTTATTCAGCCTCAGTTGTTAAGTCATTGGGTTGAGTGAATTACATGCTTGAAGAACGGAAGTTCAAATTTAAAAACAGACTGGGCACCTGAGCAGTGACAGCAATTAATTTGTATAAAAACCAAACTTTTAATAGAGGTATAGACAAGTTAGAGTTCAAAATATATATATTCTACGGGTTATAGATATATGGTTAAGGGAAATACTTCCAATAAGATAGATTGATGCAGAGTGTCAATAATGCAGTTTGAATCAAAGACCTTATTATATTATCATTCACTTCAACATTTGTTCAGCAAACTTGCTGCTTTCAAAATACTGCATAAATTGCTGAGTTAAGGAATATCCAAAGCCCTGCATATCTGCCTTTCATTTGGTCTTGTGGTATACTTAAAATGCTTAGAGTATAGATTTTCATGATCTGCAGATGAGCAGCAGACATTTTCTGTGTAATAAAAACATGTTTCATGACCTTTGATGCACCATATGCACCTGTGTGGAAGATATCTCAATTTCCAACAATTTTGCACTGACATTTGTGCAAATGATGCGTTCTGTATTGAATTGAGACATATCTTTGTTATGGAGATTTTTTTATTGCTTAGATTAACCCTTTCCAGACTGAGGAGAAAATTGCAAATTTGGGGTTTTTAACCCTTAAATCTAAATTTTCTCAATGAAGACTTGTGAATTCACATAGATAACCATATATCAATATAAAGCTGGGATGGTGAGCTTTACGATGACATGATAGGGAAGACACCTGAACACATATGAAAAGCACACCTGCCTTAATTACAGGTGAGATGATTAAAAAAGATCAAAGGCAGTTAAGCATGTTTCTTACAATGAGGCCTATAACATGAAAAACAAGCAAGACTTTTGATGGACCCCAGCACCAAAATATCACTAAATATGTTTGCAACAAATTAGATATAATTCCATTTGGTTATAAAGCTCAGGTATGTACAGGTAAGTCAATTATGACTACCTGTGGACCATTCGGCTAGCGGCCGAAAATCGGACTAATTTCTCAGGCTGACAGCAATTCATTGCATAGACCATTATTTCACTGGTAGGTGCCAGATTTTGATAATACTGGGTGAATCTTTTATAGGTGAAGTTACAGCATGTATAAATCCAACCTGAACCCTAGTACTCCTTTACCTGGCCTAATTACAGGTGTGTTAATTGGTGATAATTGGCATGATATACCTAAAATTGAATGTTTCCTAGAAGACTTGCCTCTAGGGGTCCAACAGAAGAGTATAAATATCAGGTAATGAACTAAACCCTTGTTACAAACATGGCAAAGAAGTTAAGAATTAATAAAACATAGTCTCCAATGGTTGCAAAGCTCAGGTATGCACAGGTAAGTAATTCTTAATTATCTATGTACCATTCGACTAGCGGCTGAAAATCTGACTTGATTCTCAGGCTGACAGCAATTCATTGCATATACCATTGGACCATTATTTCTCTGATAATTACCTGATTTCTGTAATACTTGGTGATCTTATACAAGTAAGGTTACAGCATCCATTCTATCCATTCCTTAATTCACATGTTTGAAAGAAACTTTAGTGTCACTGATATTTGTACTCCCATCACAGCACCCTCGACATGAGGTGTTTTGGGAATTGTAGAAATGTTTGATTTTGCATTTATGTTGCTAATTAACATACCAGAAATTAGGTCAGATAAAGGGGTAGTGGAATTCAGATAATATGAATAGATGCTGTAAGGCTATCTATATACGATCAACAAGTATGTTCAAAACCTAGCAATTACATGTACTGGTGAAATAATGGTCCATGCAATGAACTAAAAATTAGTCCGACTTTTGGCCGTTAGCGTAATGGTCCGCAGGTAATCATAATTGACTTACCTGTACATACCTGAGTTTTAAAGTCAATGGAAACTCTGTTTTATTTATTCTTTACTTCTTTGCAAAGTTTTAAGAAGGTTTTAGTTCATAACCTGATATTTATACTCTTCTGTTGGACCCCCGGATGCAGGTACTGCAGGAAATGTTCGATTTTGCGTATATTATGCCAATAATCACCTGTAATTAGGCCAGGTAAAGAGGTAATGGGGTTTAGGTCAGATGTGCAGATGTTGTTACCTTACCTGTATCAGATCACCAAGTATGGTCAAAATCTGGCAACTACTAGTGAAATAATGGTCCATGCAATGAATTGCTGTCAGCCAGAGAAATTAGTCCGATTTTCGGCCGCTGGTCAATTGGGGCCGAAGTAATTATAAATGATTTACCTGTACGTACCTGAGCATTGTAACTAAGGGAAACCATTTCTAAGTTATTCTAAACTTTTTGACATGTTCAAAACTAAGTTTTAGTGTCATAAACTAATAATTTATACTCTCCCATTTAGGTTTATAACTTGAAATGTCAGATTTTTGCAAATTTTGCTAAATATTGCCAATTAACACACCTGTAATTGAGCCAGGTAAATGGGTGATGGGGTGCAGGTAGGATGTATAGATGCAGTAACCATACCTATATGCAATATTAATACTCCCCTAGTGTAAGTTATGGCAGGGAGTGTTTGATTTTGTGCCTTAAATGCTCAAAAACAAAGCTTAAGGTTGTTTTGCTCTGAGATGATATGTTCAGGGAATTCCCCTTGATTCCCCTTTTCAGATCCCACTTGGATTTCCCATTCTTGCTGGATGAATTTTTGAGAAAAAAAAAATGGTGAAGGGCTGAATGAAAAGCTTATTTCCTGATGCACATTCTGTGTGAATTTCATGTTAATATTTCCATTCTAAGGTACTGTACAGGGTGCTAGAGATCATGGCCCAAATTTGGGCCACGATCCTGGGCACAGTCTGGAAAGGGTTAAAAAATATATATATTTAGGTATTATCTTGGGGTACATATATTATTGGTGTACATATATGTTTCAAATGAGATATCAAAACAGCTCAGTCAGCTAAACCAAGTAAAACATTCAAGTTCAAGCAAGATATCAATTTTATCTAATTGATAAATTTCAGATTTCTCAAATAAATGTCTCCAATGCATGAGGTCCACAGGAGCAATGGTACCTATACAGGTTATTAGAGACAAACAAATGGAATCGATCGATACACACTCTCACATGAGGGAGGATAATTGGTCAATAACGTTTTTTTGGAGGGCATTATGGGGTATTAATCACTTATGGCCAGAGGGCAGAAATCATTAACTTAATGCACGAGCCGCCAGGCGAGGGCATTAAATGATTTCTGCCCGAGGGCCATAACTGATTAATACCCCATAATGCCCGACAAATAAATGTTATTATCATTATTATCATTTTTGAACATAATCCATATCCAAGAAGAAAGTTGCCTTTTCTTTTGGATTCATTAACGCCCGCTCCGTTTTCGCATTCTCACGCTCTTATTATTATATCCAAGGCAAAACCGATTATGTAACAGTATTCTCCTCTTCGTGGAGATAATTTTAGGCTTTTAAATTTTTCAATTCGGACCATTTTTGGCCGTTTTAGCCCAAAAACTGCCAGAAAATTTAATTTCTGATGACGTCACAACATCTAAAATACACCAGGTGGCGTTTTCGCGGGCGTTAACGGCCATTAACGCCAGCGAACTGGGCGTTAATGGCCAGACAATGACCTCTAAAATGATAATAATACCCCATAATGCCCAACAAATAAATGTTATTATCATTATTATCATTTTTGAACAGTATCCATATCAAGGAAGAAGGTTACCTTTTCTTTTGGGTCATTAACGCCCGCGCAGTTTTCGCGTCGCTACGACCTTATTATTGAAGCTAGAGCATAACTGAGTCCAATTATCAAATATGTGGATCTTGGAGATACTCCTAGGCTTTTAAATTTTTCAAATCGGACGATTTTTGACCGAGATTGAGCCAAAACAGACAGACATTTAACAACAACGTCACCATGACGTCACTTCTGATGACGTCACGATCGATAAAAACACTAGAGGGCGCTTTCGCGGGCATTAACGGCCATTAACGCCCGCGAAATTAGCATTAACCCACAGACAATGCCCTGTAAAATGAAAATAATTACCTGTATATCCATTTGCGGTTTATCAGGTCAAGGAGTGGTCGAAAATACATTGATTTGTATAGAGAAAAGTTTTAGTGATATAAATGTAGCATTTAAATGAACAGCTAGCAGATGTCCATATATACTCCAAATCGCTTGTTGTTATTTTTATATACCAATGCTACATTTTACATTATCTTTAATAATCATACAGTCAAATTAGATGCAAGTTTGCAGAGCAGTAACTGATTTTATAACATTCAATGTTAACTATTGTTTAGAGACCTAGTGCACTGGAACTTTGCTTCTCAAAAAAAAAAAATTACAGCATTCAATTTTAGAGCTTTAAATAAAATGGTAACATGAATTCAAATATTGGGAACAACTTCGACTGTTCTAGACAACCAAAAAAATTGTTTCAATAGCATGTTTCAAAGAAGCCCCTTATTCAAAATTAACAATCAGCTATGTTTGATTCCAAATTCTTGCTCACAACATATAAAATTGCTAGAAGAATCATGGCAGAATGCAAAAATCGAAATGCCTTGTCAGGTTAAGTGGGAAAACTTAGAAACCAATTTCTCATTTCCTTTTTAGAGACAGTTTCATGAAACAAAGTTACGTTAGCTGGCAGTTGCAGAATTCTAGATTGGATTTTAATATTCATTGGCTTCATAACTGCAAAAGTTAAAAATTAATTTCAGATACAATGTAACAAGAACTGGGAATCAGAATTACAAGGACTTTATGATGCATATTAAGCAATGCTGAGAAATGGCAGTTACACAATTTCAAATGTTAAAACCTCAGTTTCAAAAGCCAAAACAGCCAATGGACAGCTGTCATTAAGATGCAAATGCAATCTGTTTGGTTATTCATGCAATCATGAAATTAAATTTGCTTTGGGTTATGAATGTTTTCTCATCTAACTATCCTTAAAACTAGTAGCAATGCTGTTTTTCTATTTGTGACCTACTCCACCAAAAATTATGAGTTCAAAGTCGACCTCCTGTCTTATTTAGTAGCGAACATGACTTTAATCTGCTAGAATTGGGCTTTAAAATAATGGTTCGTATTATTTGATATCTCCATCCAATCCAAAGATATGTCACCTCAAACATTGAAGATGCGAAACACCAAAGTTTGAGAAAATAGCCATCGCAATAAAGAAATAAGGAAGAAAACCAAATTTTGATAATTTAAAATTGGTTTCTGGTAAAAGTAGTCTTAATTATTCGAAGAAAATAACTTTTTCTAAAACATGGTACCAACAGCTAAAACACATAAGAATGGGACATTTTGACACATTTAGCTCATTTTTGGGAAAATAATTGCCTACTTTGAACTGATTTTGGTGGAGCAGGTCACATTTATAGTTATTGGATGGATAGTAATTTTGAAATACTACTTACATATTAACAAAGGAATATTGTATTTCGAAAGAAAATATGATGTGGGATATATTGCCTATTATGCAGTGACCTAAGCCAGCGACCATTGGCTCTTCAGGTGTCTGGCAAGCTATCACATCTCAATCATAGAAAATTCCTGAGAAATACACCTAAGCCTGAGCTGAAGGATACAGGATAAATTTGATTAACCTTAATGAGACATGAAGAATTAGTTGAAGAATTCCTGGACCTTTTAATCCTTCCCTTCTTTTATTTTACTTACATTATTTTTATTCAAGTGTGAAAAAAGGTTCAATTCAATATCATGAAGTGGTTGCTTTGACCTTTGAGTGAAACTACTTGTGACAGATAACCCTGAACTTTATGACTGCTTTTATTTCGTGACAAATCGTGTTGATAGAGAAATGTACTTGAGGTGATATCGTGCCAAATAATTTTTACAGCAAACTGTGTTTTCAAACATAATGTTTAAAGTTATAATAAAGATTGTATGTAGATGGATTCATTTAGTTTTCAAAATCAATAACAGAAAGAGTAAAATACCTGGTCTGATAACTAAGATACATGTATATCCAATCTACTGATATTGCCTGTCTTTCTCTATGTCGACTGATATATCTATATATCTATAAGTACAAGTTTTCATATGTGTCTTCCCCATAATGAATGTTAACCAATGCTCAAAAATCACTATGTAACTTGTTACGTAGCGCAGAGTTATTGCATTCAACATGAGGCATATATTTGCCATGTTATAATGCATGTAAAAACCTCATTGATCTTTCTGCGATTTTATTTGTGACATTTCTTCACCATTACTGTGTCACTTTCCTCCTCTTATCTCAAGGATAAATTAATTCCTGTGAGTTTTTCGCACTTCCACCTTTACATTGATTGAGTCAATTGACTTTGCTTCATCTGACTGCCATAGATCCTCCTTTATGCCATTTGACACCTATGTCAGCTAATCACATGCCAGTATTTCAGGTTGATAATTCCTTTATTCTCTTGTGTCCGATTGTCTCATGTTTGACTGTTTGAGTGTTTGTCTCATGGTATAAGCTGGTTATTCACCATGTGATCAGGTATATGTCTGTCACACCTCGGGCTACAGCACAAGGGTGATAAATCACATATCCCTTCTCCCGTGGTGAATAACCTGTGCTAACATCTGCCCTTAATTTGGTGGTTCCACTGCATGCCACCAGCTGCTATCATTTCCTCAGTGTTCAGGAAACCCATGTTTTTTCTGGTCTGATCAAACTAATCAACACAAAGACGCATTGCTCTATTTTCCCAGAGATCTTTGAAGATCTTACCTTAAATCCGCTACCTCTGTCCAGTCAAGTGAAAATCTAACATGATTACCCGCTCCTTTCAAATTAGTTTTGGTCCGGTTAATGGGATATCTACACTATCTTTCCACTGTTTTGGAACTTGTGAGAAACAACAAGGCAAAGATATTGTAGTTCCTGGTTTTAGAGAAGGTAGTAGGTCTTTGCACTACATTAGTTAATTCACACAGTTAGTCAGTTGATTCAGTGCCTGTTGTATCTAGCAGCATTGATGATGATAAACAAAGTGATTAAATGAATTAAGGTACTAATCAAATAAGAAGATGAATTCAACAGGAAACTGTCAATGATGTGGCAAAGCCAGTTTGCAAATTGAAAATAAGAAAATTAATTTTTCCAGTGCACTACCAATCTGCAAAGAGTTGCAATGATATGATATTTTAGTGTCACAAGAATAAGGTGAATGACCTGTGAATAATAAATCTTTGTTAGTCAACCTTATAAATTACAATACATTGCGAGCCTATATAGATGTGCATTCTTCTACAATGCCGACAACCAGGCACATCTCTATATAGAGGCATTTCTGGGTCACACACAATGTGCCTTCCCACCATCAAAGTAAAAAGCTGCAGCTTACACAAAATGCCATTGTTGACGCCTCGTTGTCATGGAGTCCAGGGTATCCCCATTATGATGTCATCCCATGTGACAGTTCTCAGGAAGTACATGTGATCCCCGAACAGTCACATGTCCCCTGTCTCCCACCTTTTTTTTTCGATCTTCCCGATTTATTCAGCCTCAGTTGAAAGTGTATGTTACAATACAACCCAAAATAAAGTATGATTACCCCAGCAGGAAGGAAGAATCAGCCACTACTTTACCCTTTCACACCTTTTGACTACCTCTGAATCACTTCCTACTTTTACCTACTTGAAACTACCCTTTAAAATTACATTAAGATCACATTTAAACAACACCAATTTGTACTCAATCACCCCATTGTGTTTGATTTACTTGATATTTTGCACCTCTGCTAATCGCAGTTACATTGGTAGCTGTCTAAATGGAGTTCTTAATGTAGGATAAAGTTGTTGTAAGGAGTCAAAGGGAGTTGTAAGGAGATTTGGGGTGGAGAAAAGAGGGCAAAATAGGTCAACAGAGGACTTCTGACAGAAATTTTTCTTACTTTATTTTGGGTTGTACTGTAAGTCATTGGGTTGATGAATTAGATACTTGAAGAATGGAAGTTCAAATTTAAAACAGATTGGGCACCTGAGCAGTGACAGCAATTAATTTGTATAAAAACCAAACTTTTAATAGAAGTATAGACAAGTTAGAGTTCAATATATGTATTCTATGGGTTATAGATATATGGTTAAGGGAAATACTTCTAATAAGATAGATTGATGCAGAGTGTCAATAAGGCAGTTTGAATCAAAGACCTTATTATAAATTTCATTCACTTCAACATTTGTTCAGCAAACTTGCTGCTTTCAAAATACTGTATAAATTGCTGAGTTGCCAAACATCCAAAGCCCTGCACATCTGCCTTTCTTTTGGTCTTGTGGTATACTTATAATGCTTTGGGTATAGATTTTCATGATCCGCAGATGAGCAGCAGGCATTTCCTGCATTATAAAAACATGTTTCATGACCTTTGATGCACCATGTGCACCTGTGCAGAATATATCTCAATTTCCAACAATTTTGCACTGACATTTGTGGGAATAAGTTCTGAACATACCGTTGTTACGGAGATGTTTTTATTATTTAGATCAAAATAATAATAATATTATATTGGTGTTCGTATATGTTTCAAATGAGATAACAAAACAACAGAGTCAGGTAAATCAGGTAAAACGTCCAAGTTCAAGCAAGATATTGATTTGATCTAATTGATCAATTTCAGATTTCTCAAATAAATGTCTCCAATGCATGAGGTCCACAGGAGCAATGGTACCTATACAGGTTATGAGATACAAACAAATGGAATCGCTTCACACTCTCACATGAGGGAGAATAACGAGCTGTTTATCCATTTGCGGTTTGTCAGTGGTCGAAAATGCATTGATTTGTATAGAGACACAGTTATAGTGATATAAATTTAGCATTTAAATGAACAGCTAGCAGATGTCCATATACTATACTCAAAATCGCCTGTTGTTATTATTATATACCAATGCTAAATTTTACATTTTCTTCATTAAACATACATGCAAATTAGAAGCAAATTTGAAGAACAATAGCTTCTTTTATAACATTCAATGTTCAGAGACCTATAGTGCACTGGAACTCTGCTTCTCCTAATATGAATTCAAATATTGGAATACATGTATTGTATACCAACCACTTTGTTTATTCTAGGATGCCAACACAGCATATTAACAAAGAAGCCTGTTAATTTGTAAACGGCACTGCTATGAAATTCGCGCAGCATTGTCATAGAACTACTGCGTCATCTTCAACTTTCCACGCAGAAGGCCAATTTATCTTTTTAAAGGACTGGGCAAATGGGCAGATAGGTAGAATAGATAGGTAAGATCAGATCTTAAGATTAGATAGATAGATAGATAGATAGATAGATAGATAGATAGATAGATAGATAGATAGATAGATAGATAGATAGATATAGATAAATAGATCGATAGACGGATTGCACTGACAGCTGTGTAATTCAAATCTGTGTTAAAAATTCTATAAATTTGGATCTATTATGTTAAACTGTTGATGTTACATTTATAACTGCGATCAATAAAACCATAGCTATTCAGAGATTACTGTTTACTATTAGACTGTTACATAATTTGTTGATAGTTAATGAAGATTATGTAACCTTAAGTGCTGTTATGGTTTCTCACTAGATGAGCCATTTAAGTCATTAACTTTTGTGTTGACTTTTAATTTTCAGTCACTTCTTACAATCAGGGGTATGGAAATAATTATTTCCAATTTTGTTACACATGTTGATTTAAATCCCTGAGATATGTCATTGGAGGTTGTTATACAACAATACTGAAATTTTAAAGCTATTTTGACAGATATTTGAGGTATTTTAATTATTTACCAAACTAAACTCTGAAAAAACTACTAGCTCCAATATTATGGCAACTACAGGCACTTCCTGTTCAGGCAGTCACTGTAGATAGGAGCACCACACAGAATGAGCTGTCCTTGTGCTAAGTGCGCTTCGCTCATGGCTGCCTTCGGCAGCCATGAGCTGCGTTAATATAAAAAATGAACAGCCGGCTATGTTGGATTCCAAATTGTTGCTCGCAACATCTAAACTTGCTAAAAGTATCAGGGTAGAATGCAAAAATCGAAATGTCTTGTCAGGTTAAGTGGGAAAACTTAGAAACCAATTTCTCATTTCCTTTTTAGAGACAGTTTCAGGAAACAAAGTTACGTCAGCTGGCAGTTGCAGAATTATGTATTGGATTTTAATATTCATTGGCTTCATTACTGCGAAAGTTAAACATTAATTTCAGAAACAATGTAACAAGAACTGGGAATCAGAATTACAAGGAATTCATGATGCATATTATGCAATGCTGAGAAAAGGCAGTTACACAATTTCAAATGTTAAAACCTCAGTTTCAAAAGCCAAAACAACCAATGGACAGGCGTCATAAAGATGCAAATGCAATCTATTTGCTTATTCATCCAATTTGTCCTGGGTTATGAATGCTTAATAATCTAACTATCCTCATACCTGTTAGCAATGCTGTATTTCCGTTCGTTACCTGCTCCACCAAAAATGTGGACTTCAAATTCGACCTCCTGTATTATTTTGTTGTGATAATGACTTAATTCTACTTGAATTGGGCTTTAAAATGATGGTTCGTATGATTTGATATCTCCATCCAATCCAAAGATATGACACCTCAAACATTGATGGTACGAACCACCAAACTTTGACAACATGGCCATTGCAATGAAAGACATAAGAAAATCATGACGGAAACCACATTTTGATAATTCAAAAACATTCTCTATTAAAAATATTCTTAATTATTCAAAGAAAATAATGTTTTCTAAAATGTGTAACCAACAGCTAAAAAACATTAAAATGTGACTTTTGACACATTTTGTTCATTTTTGAGAAATATTAATTTTGAACTGATTTTGGTCCAGCAGGTCACATATTTGTCTATTGAAAGAGAATATAGAGCCCGGACCAGTTTCACTGAATGCAACTGCTTCAACTAATGCAGAGAAAGTTTGTTTTGGGAGACATAAAAACAACATGGACGATAGGTGATATTATTATTTTGTCTGGAATGTGTCAGTCACAATCCTGGCCAAAGAAACCATTTTATCTTGATGTGTAAAATTTTGTGGACCAGCAGATTTGTATTGCCTGCACCTTCTACCTACTCTGTATTTTCAAATAAACTCAATGAATAAAATGTCTGTTAATCATTAGACATGCAGTAATTGTACTATTCAGCAACCGAACAAACGGAAACAGCCCAGAGGGTGCCATCACTCTTGATCATCTACTTGATATTTTAAACAATGTATAGCATTCGAATACTCAGCTACCTGATTTTTTTCTTTCCTTTTGTACTTATTCTAGACATATCAATCACTCCTGACTATTCCTGGAATATAGGAGTTGGTTTTTTTTTAACAGCCATTGATCAGTGGCAGTTAAACTATCATGTCAGCAGAACATCACTCATTTGTGGAGCTGTACTGACTGTCACTTGGGGTCAGACCTCACTCAGATTACTTCATTGACAAAAAATCACAAATGAAAATGATCATCAATTGGAAATTAGGAATGGAAAGTGTCCCCCTCTCTCATGAGCTCTTTCAAGGAATTGGTCCTCTTTTCTACGTCTTGATTACAGGCTTGAAACAATAATCATTTGCTGAAAGATGATTTCCTGATCAAATTCTATGACTGCTGCTGCTTGAACCTATTTGTGTAAATCAAAATGCATGCCTTCATAGTTTGTTGGATGAAATTATTCTGCATCAAGCATCATCTATATGCAGATATCCTCCTACTGTTCTGCTTATCATGTTACCTTTTTTTCCTGTTCATTCACTAACTGAAGTATTCTTGGCCCGATGTTTGGATCCTTCTCTACTTTTGACATACTTACATGTATATGAAGCAGTCCCATATCCTTCAATACCGTAAATAATTTTTGAATTAAATAAAAATAGATAATTTCATTTTTTCCTTGTTTGTGGTCCATTTTCTGATGACTTTAAAAGAACTGATTGTACGGAGAACGCTTTGACAGAGTTTTTTTAAATGTGTTCATTAAATATTAGTTTTTCATCGAGTATCATTCCCAGATATTTAACTTTGCTTTTTCGTTTTATAGTTTGTCATTCAATTTAATGTTATTCAGTGTTTCCGGAATAGGTTTCCTTCCTCTGAATACCACATACTGTTTTGTTTTCATTGACTAACATGCATTTGCATGATACCATTCTGAAACGAGACTCAAGCTTTTCTTTGTTTCCTCTTTTAGTTTATGAGGGTCTTTACTAGAAATAAAAATGCAAGTGTCATCAGCAAACATTTTGATAGTCCAATTGGATATTTTTTGAATGTCATTGATATATACTAAGAAAGATAACATCTTCTCATTCACATTTATTCTCGTGATATCACAAAATACTGTGCCACATGCCATGGAGTGTGTTTTATCACACGGAGTGAATTGCAGTTAGATTACTGTCAGCCATTAACCACCCACCATAAAATGAGAGGCTTGCTTCTTTATCTTTGATAAAGACAGACTTACGAGTGTGTCTACAGACAAAAAAAAACATTAAGTTCAAATAACAACAAGAAGGATGTCTTCCAAAGAATCCTTTGCACGGTTCACACTGATTATATATTTCTAACTTAGTGCAGTATTATGAATAACAATTTTTTTTATGCTGATATTGAACGGACAAAATACAATTCTTCTGAGTGGGCTTCCCATGGCTGTCAAAATCAAATTTGGTGGCTGTATGGGATAATAGGTAAATGTAGATCAACTCTTAGATAAACATCCATTATTGCATCATATGTGTCTGTATATTTATAAATATAAATATACTTGAGATTTTAGAAATGCTATATATTTCATTAACCTATCATGCCATAAATAGACTTGTTTTGCAGCTATGAAACACAAATTGGGATGGGTCCAATTGTCATGCCTATCACAATAAAAGTGAAAAAGTGAAAGTGGTTCTGCAGCATGCAACCAGCTGCTATCATTTCCCCCAGTGTTCAGGAAACCCATGTTTTTTTCTGGTCTGATCAAACTAATCAACCCAAAGATGCATTGCTCTATTTTCCCAGCAGAGACCTCTGAAGATCTAACTTTAAATCTGCTACTTCTGTCCAGTCAAGTGAAAATCTAACATGATTCCCACTCCTTTCGAATTAGTTTTGGTCCGGTTAATGGGATATCTACAATATCTTTCCACTGTTTTGGAACTTGTGAGAAACAACAAGGCAAAGATGTTGTAGTTCTTGATTTAAGAGAAGGTAGGTCATCGCAGCATATTAGTTAATTCACATAAATAGTCAGTTGATTCAGTGCCTATTGTATCTAGCAGCATAGATGACGATAAACAAACTGATTGAATGAATTAAGGTACTAATCAAATAAGAAGATGAATTCAACAGGAAACTGTCAATGATGTGGCAAAGCCAGTTTGCAAATTGAAAATAAGAAAATTAAATTTTCCAGTGCACTACTAATCTGCAAAGAGCTGCAATGATATGATATTTTAATGTCACAAGAATAAGATGAATGACCTGTGGATAATAAATCTTTGTTAGTTTACCTTACAAATTACAATGCATTGCGAGCCTATGTGCATTCTTATACAATGCCAACAACCAGGCACGTCTCTATATAGAGGCATTTTCTGGGTCAAATATAATGTGCCTTCCCACCATCAATGTAAAAAGCTGCAGCTTTAACAAAATGCCATTGTTGACGCCTCGTTTTCATGCAGACCATGGTATCCCCATTATGATGTCATCCCATGAGACAATCCTCAGGAAGTACATGTGATCCCCGAACAGTCACATGTTCCCTTTCTCCCACCTGTTTTCCGATCTTCCCGATTTATTCAGCCTCAGTTGAAAGTGTATGTTAAGTCATTGGGTTGAGTGAATTACATACATGAAGAACGGAAGTTCAAATTTAAAAACAGATTGGGCACCTGAGCAGTGACAGCAATTAATTTGTATAAAAACCAAGCTTTTAATAGAAGTATAGACAAGTTAGAGTTCAAAATATATATATTCTATGGGATATAGATATATACAGGTAGTTAAGGGAAATACTTCCAATAAGATAGATTGATGCAGAGTGTCAATAATGCAGTTTGAATCAAAGACCTTATTATATTATCAATCAGTTCAACATTTGTTCAGCAAACTTGCTGCTTTCAAAATACTGTATAAATTGCTGAGTTGAGGAACATCCAAAGCCCTGCACATCTGCCTTTCTATTGGTCTTGTTGTATACTTAAAACGCTTAGAGTATAGATTTTCATGATCCGCAGATGAGCAGCAGACATTTCCTGCATAATAAAAACATGTTTCATGACCTTTGATGCACTATGCACCTGTGCGGAAGATATCTCAATTTCTAACAATTTTGCACTGACATTTGTGGGAATAAGTTCTGTACATAGCTTTGGTACGGAGATGTTTTTATTACTTAGATCAAAATAATAATAATATTATATTGGTGTACATATTTGTTTCAAATGAGATAACAAAACAACAGAGTCAGGTAAATCAGGTAAAACGTTCAAGTCCAAGCAAGATATCATTTTTTTAGCATGTTTCAAAGAAGTCTCTTACAAGAAATGATCAGTCAGCTATGCTGGATTCCAAATTATTGCTCGCTACATGTAAAATTGCTAGAAGTATCAGGGCAGAATGCAAAAATCGAAATGCCTTGTCAGGTTAAGTGGGAAAACTTAGAAACCAATTTCTCATTTCCTTTTTAGAGGCAGTTTCAGGAAACAAAGTTACGTCATCTGGCAGTTGCAGAATTCTAGATTGGATTTTAAAATTCATTGGCTTCATATCTGCAAAAGTTAAACATTAATTTCAGAAACAATGTGACAAGAATTAGGAATCAGAATTACAAGGCCTCCGTGGTGCATGTTAAGCTATGCTGAGAAAGGGCAGTTACCCAATTTAAAATGTTATAACCTCAGTTTCAATAGCCAAAACAGCCAATGGACAGCTATCATTAAGATGCAAATGCAATCTGTTTGGTTATTCATGCAATCATGAAATTAAATTTGCCTTAGGTTATGAATGTTTTCTCACCTAACTATCCTTAAAACTAGTAGCAATGCTGTTTTTCTATTTGTGACCTACTACACCAAAAATTATGAGTTCAAAGTCGACCTCCTGTCTTATTTAGTAGGGAACATGACTTTAATCTGCTAGAATTGGGCTTTAAAATAATGGTTCGTATTATTTGATATCTCCATCCAATCCAAAGATATGTCACCTCAAACATAGAAGATTCGAAACACCAAAGTTTGAGAAAATAGCCAACGCAATAAAGAAATAAGGAAGAAAACCAAATTTTGATAATTTAAAATCGTTTTCTGGTAAAAGTAGTCTCAATTATTCGAAGAAAACAACTTTTTCTAAAACATGGTACCAACAGCTAAAACACATAAGAATGGGACATTTTGACACATTTAGCTAATTTTTGGGAAAATAATTGCCCACTTTGAACTGATTTTGGTGGAGCAGGTCACATTTATAGTTATTGGATGGATAGTAATCTTGAAATACTACTTACATATTAACAAAGGAATATTGTATTTCGAAAGAAAATAAGACGTGGGATATATTGCCTATTATGCAGTGACCTAAGCCAGCGACCATTGGCTCTTCAGGTGTCTGGCAAGCTATCACATCTCAATCATAGAAAATTCCTGAGAAATACACCTAAACCTGAGCTGAAGGATACAGGATCAATTTGATTAACCTGAATGAGACATAAAGAATTAGTTGAAGAATTCCTGGACCTTTTAATCCTTCCCTTCTTTTCTTTTACTTACATGATTTTTATTCAAGTGTGAAAAAAGGTTCAATTCAATATCATGAAGTGGTTGCTTTGACCTTTGAGTGAAACTTCTTGTGACAGATAACAGTGAACTTTATGACTGCTTTTATTTCGTGACGAATCGTGTTGATAGAGAAATGTACTTGAGGTGATATCGTGCCAAATTATTTTTACAGCAAACTGTGTTTTCAAACGTAATGTTTAAAGTTATAATAAAGATTGAATATAGATGGATTCATTTAGTTTTCAAAATCAATAACAGAAAGTGTAAAATACTTGGTCTGATATCTATGATATATCCAATCTACTGATATTGCCTGTCTTTCTCTATATCGCCTCATTTATCTATATATCTATAAGTACAAGTTTTCATATGTGTCTGCCCCGTGATGAATGTTAAACAATGCTTACAAATTACTATGCAACTTGTTATGTAGCACAGAGTTATTGCATTCAACATGAAACATATATTTGCCAAGTTATAATGCATGTTTTAAACCTCATTGATCTGTTTTGGAACTTGTGAGAAACAACAAGGCTAAGATATTGCAGTTCTTGATTTAAGAGAAGGTAGGTCATTTCAGCATATTAGTTAATTCACGTAGATAGTCAGTTGATTCAGTGCCTATTGCATCTAGCAGCATAGATGACGATAAACAAACTGATTGAATGAATTAAGGTACAAATCAAATAAGAAGATGAATTCAACAGAAAACTGTCATTGACGTGGCAAAGCCAGTTTGTAAATTGAAAATACGAAAATTAATTTTTCCAGTGCACTACCAATCTGCAAAGAGCTGCAATGATATGATATTTTAATGTCATTAGAATAAGGTGAATGACCTGTGGATAATAAATCTTTGTTAGTTTACCTTACAAATTACAATACATTGCGAGCCTATGTGCATTCTTAAACAATGCCAACAACCAGGCACCTCTCTACATAGAGGCATTTTCTGGGTCACATACAATGTTCCTTCCCACCATCAATGTAAAAAGCTGCAGCTTACACAAAATGCCATTGTTGACGCCTCGTTGTCATGTAGTCCAGGGTATCCCCATTATGATGTCATCCCATGTGACAATTCTCAGGAAGTACATGTGATCCCCGAACAGTCACATGTCCCCTGCTTCCCACCTTTTTTTCGATCTTCCTGATTTATTCAGCCTCAGTTGAAAGTGTATGTTAAGTCATTGGGTTGAGTGAATTAAATACTTGAAGAATGGAAGTTCAAATTTACAAACAGATTTGCCACCAGCGCAGTGACAGCAATTAATTTGTATAAAAACCAAACTGTTAATAGAAGTATAGACAAGTTAGAGTTCCAAATATATATATTCTATGGGTTATAGATATATGGTTAAGAGAAATACTTCCAATAAGATAGATTGATGCAGAGTGTCAACAATGCAGTTTGAATCAAAGACCTTATCATATTATCCTTCACTTCAACATTTGTTCAGCAAACTTGCTGAGGGGCCATTCCATGCCAAATGGACCAAGAGCTCCCACATCATGTCTTCAGATTTTGATGAAATTTTAACATTACTTACATCCATATCAGTAAAGAAGCGTTGCAGAATATTTACTTCATATTCCAAGTATTTAGAATTTGAGAGCATCTTGAAAATTTTGAGATTATGACGAAAAATGTTGAGTGCTGCTTTGCATGATTTTGTTAAGACAACTGAAGCCACATTTTCCAAGATATTGTCAAAATATTTGGCACATGTCATGCTGAGATATAGAACTTAATGTGTCTCAAGCATAATGTAGATGGTGGCTTTGCCTTTTGTGCACCAGCCCATTGAAATATGTTCATTTTTGCCAAAAGTTCACAAATTGCCGGTCTTTGATATTTTTTTACCCAAAGACCAATGGATCAATATCAATGAAAATTTGTGAAAATGAGGCTATTATAAATTACTACTAGTAAAAAAAATAACATATGGCTAACAATAATAGTTTTTGTATAAATAAAGATAAGCCCTCCATGATTTTTGAAATTGACAAATTTCAAGTGCCAAACTGACCATGTGGGACAGGTGATAGAAAGTTCAAACTTTTTTTGTAGTTAGCTTACATAGTCATAAAGAATTTCTGTTAAAATGGTGAAGGTGATATTTTTCATTATTCTGGAATTAAATATTGAAATTTGTTCGTTTTTGCGAAAAATTCACAAATTGTCGGTCTTTGTTATTTTTATACTCAAAGATCAATGGTTCAATATCTATAAAACTTTGTGGAAATGAACCTATTATCAAGTACTACTAGCAAAAAAGGCATGTGGCAAATAACAACACATTTGGTATAAATGTAGATAAACCTGCCACAATCTCTGAAAGTGACCAAGTTCAAATACTAAAATTACCATGTGGGACAGGTGATAGAAAGTTGGGAATTTTTTTGGAGTTAGTCCTAGTTGTTTTAAACCAATTTTTGTTGAAATGGCGGATGTGATATTATCCACTATTCTTGAATTAAATATTAAATTTGGAGAAAAAACATATTCATTCTAATCTGAAGCCATTCACAAAGGAATTGGGACTAAATATATAAAGTGTTGAATATTTTTTTCATGCATCTCAGATAATACTTTTCTGATATTATTAATGTGAATTTGTTCTTTCGCGTAAAACTAAACACTGAAACATGATGCAGAATGGATTTTCACCTAAGTTCCTGACAGAGAAAAGTGGAAATGTTCCTAACATATTTTCCTTTTGGCTGAATAGTCTGAAGTAATAAGAATGCAATTTTTTCTGTCACTGGATGCCATTCCCAATGAAAATAAATATAACCATGTTTCATACATTTTGTTTTTCTGGATATCTTGACACTTTTTGACATTCTAATTATAAAGAATACCATTCCATAATGTTAGAATTGTAAGAGGACTAGGTAAGTAACCTCGCTTATCATACCAGCTCCCATCTGATGTCTACTGTTGTCACCGCTGAGCTTTTCGCTTCAGAGGTGTCTTCATTCTTTGGGAATGGTCGTTAGAGGATATCTCCCTCTGGCTTCAAATCACCATGAACCTTAAAACCTTAACTTTGTAATGTCATTTATATTATTATTGTATAAAACATCGTGATGAATTATATTATTGTGTAAATTGTGAAGAAGCTAGAATAACAGCTAAGGGGTAAAACTCATCCCCATGGTTTCTATGGCAACGGTTACCCTGGTGCCTCTGCGCAGCTACAGAGCACCCTGGTATCAATCTCAGGGGGTAAGCTTGGTTGCCCAAGCAGAAGGGAGCTCGCCTCTGCCAAGGTGGCAGGTGGGTCTCTGTCTCCCTGGCGCAGTGATGGATCGTCAGGTAGGGTATCGTTGTGAGAGGTATGATTAGAGTTTCCCTTAAGGAAGCTATAGGTCATGGTTGATTGAGAAGGTGTGTTTCTATAGTCTATCTAAATTACTAAGGTATTCATTAATGTATTGTAACTGCATTGGATATGTAAAGGAGTTGGATAATCTATTGCCTATTGATTTGGTTATCGTGTAACTGTTTATGAATTGAATATTAAAAGAAGTATTTGGATCTTAATGGTCATGCCTCTGGTATTTCTTGAGTAGGTGTTTCGTGACGACAAGTGCTAAGGTGTCTCCCGCAGGATCCCCGGTAATTAGTCCATCTACTCAGTAACGTTGGTTAATTGGTGATTAGGCGCACCAGACGAAGAATAGAGATGGCACTGTGTCAATTTCGATATTTTATTTTTATGATCTATAGACTCCTTCTTCATGGTGATAGACTCACTCTTCATGAATTGTATTCCTCTATTAGCATGACAAAATGATTTACCTTTTTAGAAAATTAGGATATCAGGAGATGGCTATGAGATTCATTCATTCAAAATATATTCAGCTCTTAATTTTTAGCCTCGCCTATTCTTTTAATGGCTCCAACATAGCATGAACATCGCTTTTCTCCAAATTTCAATGTTTAATTCCAGAATAATGATAAATATCACATCCACCATTTAAACAAAAATGCTTTATGACATCCAGGACTAACTCAAAATAAAATCTCAACTTTCCATCACCTGTCCCACATGGTCATTTTAGTATTTGAAATTTGTCAATTTCAGAAATGTGTTTTTATTAGCCACATGTCTTTTTTTTGCTAGTAGTACTTGATAATAGGTCCATTTCCACAAAGTTTTATTGATATTGAACCATTGATCTTTGAGTATAAAAATAACAAAGACCAGCAATTTGTGAAATTTTTGCAAAAATGAACAAATTTCAATATTTAATTCCAGAATAATGAAAAATATCACCTTCACCATTTTAACAGAAATACTTTATGACCATGTAAGCTAACTACAAAAACAGTTTGAACCTTCTATCACCTGTCCCACATGGTCATTTTGGCACTTGAAATTTGTCAATTTCAGAAATTGTGGCGGGCTTATATACATTTATACAAAAGGTATTATTGTTAGCCATATGTTAATTTTTTTACTAGTAGTACTTCATAATAGCCTCATTTTCACAAATTTTCATTGATATTGATCCATTGGTCTTTGGGTAAAAAAATATCAAAGACTGGCAATTTGTGAAATTTTGGCAAAAATGAACCAATTTCAATGGGCTGGTGCACAAAAGGCAAAGCCACCATCTACATTATACTTGGGAAGCATCAAGCTCTGTATCTCAGCATGACATGTGCCAAAACTTATGACAATATCTTGGAAAATGTGGCTTCAGCTGCCCGAACAAAAGATAAGTAAAGGAGCACTTAGCATTTTTCGTCAAAATCTCAAAATTTTCAAGATGCTATCAAATTCTGAAAACTTGGAATATGAAAGAAATATTGTCCAACTTTTCATTACTGATGTGGATGTAAGTTGTGTTAAAATTTTATCAAAATTGGAAGACATGATGTGGGAAAATGTCTCCTTTTTGGTCCATTTGGCATGGAATGGCCCCTGTTTTCAAAATACTGTATAAATTGCTGAGTTGAAGAACATCCAAAGCCCTGCACATTTGCCTTTCTTTTGGTCTTGTGGTATACTTAAAATGCTTAGAGTATAGATTTTCATGATCCGCAGATGAGCAGCAGACATTTCCTGCATAATAAAAACATTTTTCATTACCTTTGATGCACTATGCACCTGTGCAGAAGATATCTCAAATTCAAGCAATTTTGCACTGACATTTGTGGGAATAAGTTCTGTACATATCGTTGTTACGGAGATGTTTTTATTACTTAGATCAAAATAATAATGATATTATATCGGTGTTCATATATGTTTCAAATGAGATATCAAAACAACACAGTCAGCTAAATCAAATAAAGCATTCAAGTCCTAGCAAGATATTAATTTAATCTAACTGATCAATTTTAGATTTCTTACATAAATGTCTCCAATGCATGGAGTTCAAAGAAGCAATTCTACCTGTACAGGTTATTAGAGACTAACAAATGGAATCGATACACACTCTCACATGAGGGAGGATAATTACTTTGATATTTTGAACAATGTAGCATTCGATTTGCAGTTTATCAGGTCAAGGAGTGGTAGAAAATACATTGATTTGTATAGACAACAGTTTTAGTGATATAAATTTAGTATTTAAATGAACAGCTAGCAGATGTCCATATATAATCCAAATCGCCTGTTGTTATTATTATATACCAATGCTACATTTTAACATTTTCTTTAATAATCATACAGTCAAATTAGATGCAAGTTTTCTATTTGTCTACCAAAATAGAGTATAGACTATAGAACCTGGACCCGCTTCACTGAATGCAACCATTTTTAGTTTTTTACTATTGCTGAGACTGAGAGCCTTTTAATTAGCAGACATATATAATTATTATAAAAATAACAACATGAAAGCTAAGTGATATTCTTATTCTGTAGTTATGAAAGCTAGGTGAAATTCTGATTCTGTCATGAAAGCTAGGTCATATTCTTATTTGCCTGGTGTTGCCTATCCAACCAAAGAAACCATTTCATTGTGATGTTTACAATTGTTTTTAAATCACTGGCACCTTCTGCCTACTCTGTATTTATAAACAAAACTAGTGAATCAAGTGTCTGTTAATCATTAGTAATGCAGTGCATTTACTATTCAGCAACCGATCAAACTGAAACAGCCCAGAGGGTGCCATCACTCTTGTATCATCTACTTGATATTTTAAACAATGTAGCATTCGAATACTCAGCTGCCTGATTTTTTTCTTTCCTTTTGTACTTATTCTAGACATATCAATCACTCCTGACTATTCCTGGAAAGGAAACGGTGACCTATTGATAGGATTTGGCTTTTTCTAACAGTCATTGATCAGTGGCAGTTAAACTATCATGCCTGCAGAGCATCACTCATTTGTGGAGCCGCACTGACTGTCACTTGGGGTCAGACCTCACTCAAATTACTTCATTTACAAAAAATCACAAATGAAAAGGATCATCTATTGAAAATCACAAATGCAATGTCTCCCCCTCTCTCTGCTATCAGCCCTTTTAACATTACAATAATTATTGGCTGAAAGACGATTTCCTGATCAAATTCTATGAATGCTCCCTGCATAAACTGAGTTGCATGTGTAAATCTAAATGTTTATATAATAGTTTGTTGGAAAAAATTATTCTGCATCATCTACATGCAGATGTCCTTCTACTGTTCTGCTTATTATTTTACTAGTGATGCACACCGGACCGCCTTAGACCGGTCCGGTCAGTGGTCCAGCCCTGGACCGCCAAAATACTGGACTGCCTTAAAAAAACCGATCCAGTGCCAAACCAGACCAGACATGTGCCGGTCTGGACCGGTCCAGTGATTTTTCATATCATGGAGGGTATCACATGAATTCTGTCTTATATCTAAAAATGAAATTCATATCACATAGCTTGTTTCAATCCTAATTTTTATCATAATTTTCGAAATGCCAATATATATATATTTATTCAAACACTGTGGTTTAAAAATGCACATGTACTTGTAAATTCAAATATCAATTTATACAAATATCAGTTATTATCAATTTAATATAATTGGTACTTAATTCATTCAATGTCTTTTCGACTCTTAGGCAATCTCTCAGTTCTCTGATGACAGTCACATTAGCAATGTCCGATTGTATCGCCGGAATATTATTTAGGCGAACTTTTATAAAACTTGAATTACTTCCCATAATTGAGTTATTGTTCGCAGAACACAAAGGACCAATGTAACGTAAAAAACCATCTTCTTGCAAATTTAAACACTTTATCAGTCGCAGACTGCTTTTCATGACACGTTTCTTGGGATCCCATCCAGTGAATTACGGCAGCAAACATCTGTGAGTTGCAGGATGCAACTGAAGAATCTTCCGAACACTTCTATTTCATGCTGTGAAGAATTGAGTGACATGGCCATCCCTTAAACACCATGCCTGAAGGCCGTAGAAATGACAACATTTTGAGTCGAATATCTTAAGAAGGATGTGTTCTGGTGCATCACCCAAAGCAACAAGCATCGAGTTTACTCGCCCAAACAGATCCCGAGATTTTGCAGCAACCTAATTTCGCTCAGACAAATTGTAGCTTAGATGGTTACCCGGATGCTTCCAATTGAGAAATAAATGGATCGCTTCTGGACCGGCCCAGTAACAAAAATCGGACCGGACCTGGACCGGTCCACTTTTGTAAACACCGGACCGCCCTCTTAAATGTGGTCCGGTCTGCATCACTACATTTACCAAACTGGAGTATTCCTGTATTTGAATATTTCACAACCTGGCCACCGCTCACTGTCTGGATATAGACCTTTCCTGTTTTATGCATCCAATTACAAATTGAAAGGCCACTTGCAGACTACTAAAAGATTTAAAGTAGCAGGTATAATTAGTGTAGGACTCCATGCAGGATAGAATTCTGTTAACGAGCAACATTTATGATACCATATCACTGCCGCTGCATGACATGCATGATATGACCGGTAAGGCACATCTTGGGGTCATCTCATTCACATTTATTCTCGTGATATTACAAAATACTGTGCCGCATGCCATGGAATGTGCATTATCACTCGGAGTGAATTGCAGTTAGATTGCGGTCAGCCATTACAGCCTTCCACTTTGATATGGACACAATGAGGATCAGTTCACTCTGAAAAATGCATTTCTTGACTAATGATAGCTTATGAAGTGTCATCTTCTCTACTTCAACATGGAAAACATAAAGGCTGTTTGATTAGTCATGATCAGTAGAAGGCCATTTGACTTGTCAAAACTGATTTCAGAGTGAAAATCAGACACATAATCCTTTTATTTCGTTTGGCTGCCCCCAACAAGTGGGATTAGTCTTCTTAAATCAAATTAACAATGAAAGTATTGGGTATGATCATGACAAATCATCAGCATGATGACACTCAAAGTGCCATTTTCACAGTGCAACAGTCAACTCTTTTTCTATATCAAAGTGGAAGGCTGTAACCACCTGCAATAAAATGAGAGGCTTGCTTCTTTATCTTTGATAAATACAGACTTGTGCGTGTGTCTGCAGACAAAAAAACAACAACATTAAGTTCAACTAACAACAAGATGATGTCTTCCAAAGAATCCTTTGCAAGGTTTACACTGATTATGTGTATCTAACTCAGTGCAGTATTATCATTATTATAATTATCATACTATTAATTCACCGATGCTTTACTCCACTCCACCTACACTACTCATTTCCCATAACTAAAAAATTTCCAAGCAAAATTATTTCAAGTCTTACAACAATCATAAGTGGGTGTCGTTTCGATCACGATTTATCCATGCATCATCCTTTTCTTATTCACCTTTCACGGGTACCATGCTGAATAACAAAGCGTTTTACAATGAAATGGAACAGACAAAATAGAATTCTTCTGAGTGGGCTTCCCATGTCTGTCAAAATCAAATTTGGTGGTTGTAGGTGTAACATTTTGTATGCAGAAAAAAGGTAAATAGATAAACATCCATTATTGTACCATATTTGTCTGTAGATCTATAAATATAAATATAAATATACTTGAGATTTTAGAAATGATATGTGTTTCATTATCCTATCAAGCCATAAATAGACTTGTTTTGCAGCTACGAAACACAGATATAATATAGGGATGGGTCCAATTGTCATGCCTATCACCATGACAGTAAATGTAAAACTGACTATAATATTGCATTATGTATGGTTTTAAACTCTAAACGGTCAGACATTCAGGTGGAGCAAAGCTGCCAGTCTACTCTCCTTCGACTGTAAAATCAACTGGAATTGTGTATTTCTTTCATACACTGTATGATTAGACTTTTTTTTACCTAATCTAATTTTATCCATGTTATGTTTTGATTAACTTGTGAAAACTTGCAACTATTTTTTTCTTTAAAGCACTTTGATTTGGTAGAAACTAAATTTATAGTCCAGCTGAAAGGTTGGGAGTGCTTTGAGCAGGAGGATTTCGAACACAAGTTAGCTATAAATTAATTCTACCATGCACCTGGGTTAGGTTAAAAGTTTAAATAGGATCAGGCGTAAACAAATTTTCTTCCGATTAAAGAGTCAGCAGCCTGTTTGTCAAGAAAGAATTGATATACTGCTCAGATGTGCTTGGGTAAGCAGTCATTCAATGTTTTTGGTTTTGATTTTTCAATGGAAAAGTGATTTTCTTCTGTCTGAAGTATCAACTATTTAACAAAGATAAAGCTACTTACAATAGCTTCAGAAAACAAATGTTAGTGAATCTTTCAAATTTGCTGTTATACAACTTTTCTTTCACACTTAGGTCAATAATGGTATGGATCATTAAGAATAGGTATGTTACGCGACAAAGGACAAGTGCTTAGAGCAAAGCACTGGAATGTTTCTTGTGAGGTCATATTCCCATTCCTGCCATGTTATACTGGATAATTCATAAGCTGTTTGTGAGGTCATATCCTTTACTTGATATATTCTTTTATGGAAAGTCATTTAATGCAGCATTTTGCTCATTATATAATGAGGTCGCAAACTATCCAATGAAAAATTGACAGTTTAATTTAATGTGTTTTATGGGGCTTGTTGTGAGGTAATTGATATCCACCACCAGCTGAATGTAAGTACTCATCGTTTATTGATAGTAAGTTTTTCTTCTCAGAACATGACATGAGCGGAGCTACTCTCCGTCCCAGACTCCCAGTGTAGAATTTATTGCCTTGCTGCTTGAGAACATTTTGAAACGTAGAATTTATTGCAGTTATCATGTCAAGTGAAATAATTTAGTGACTAAGATTTTCATTTCCTCCTCGGCAAACAGTTTCAATAAGCATATTTGCATGATCTGGTAGTTGCCGAATTCTAGATTGACTTTAAATATTCATTGGCTTCATAACTGCGAAAGTTAAACACTGAATTTAGAAACAATGTAATAAGAACTGGGAATCTAAATTATAAAAGCTGTCACGTAGCTCACAGGCCAACTGGAGGCAGTGGAGGTACTAATGACCACAAATATGACAGTTTTGAATCATACACTTTAATTTGCCTGATAAGATTGAATAAAATCCTTTCTACGTCGTCCTCTATTCCTAATTACCATACCAAGTGAATAAATACAGGTTGTAAAGCTCCAATCATCCATCCATCCAATGGTATTAATGACACATTTACCTTAGGTAAAACCGATCATTCACAACCTCAAAAACTAAATTAATTTATTTGGCTTTTTGTTTCTGATGATTCTGTCCTCTTGTCCCACTTGGGTCATTCCACATGAAATCAACCAAAATTTGAAAAGCTCCCCACCTCACCATCTCAGATTTTCACGAAACTGCCCACATTTGAAGAACTATATATGGAATGAATGTATGCAAAATATCAGTTCTGTAACTGCAAATTTGAGAGTATTGACTGATTGAAGTTTGAAAATTAGAACCGAAAATTGAAAAATTGTCCCATCTAGAAATTGCTCTCATTTATTGATTTCTCAAGATAATGCC
The DNA here is from genome assembly GCA_026936325.1 of Platynereis dumerilii. Taxonomy (NCBI): domain Eukaryota; kingdom Metazoa; phylum Annelida; class Polychaeta; order Phyllodocida; family Nereididae; genus Platynereis; species Platynereis dumerilii. The sequence goes on along the minus strand of JAPTHN010000091.1, from coordinate 696,704 downwards.
CTAAAATATTATAAATAAATGCTTGATATCTCCATAAACAAAATGGCTGAAAGCAAGTTGCTAAAAAAAAAAGTTTGATGACCTTCCACAAATTTTCAAAGTTGGAAGGTTTATCACATTAAAACTAACATTTCAATAATTTCCCACTCGGTCAGATAACTTCCAAAATTAAAGATACTTTACGAATTTGTTCTTTGGGGTGAGAAGGAAGGGTAATGTTGATTTCATGTCCCTGGCTGACGTTTGCTGTGATACAGACTAAGCTCAAATTTAAAAAAAATCAAATTTACCAATGTTCGGAGTGAAAAATCACAATGTGGGATAGGTCATAGCAACAACACATGCATATCACGTGAAAATATATGCAAAGGGCTTTTGATTCATATGAGATACGTCTTGTGTATATGAATTTTTCTTTTTCATATTCAAGCTTTAAATATAGTCATTTAGGCTGTAATTATGCAGATATAAAATGATCAAAAGATCATTTGGGACCACTTATATGGTTGCAAAAATAGGATATAAGTATTACCTTGATTTAGGATTTTTACCCAATACCAAATATATGCTAAATTAGTACATTCAAGTACAATTATCTTGTATCATAACAATGCAAAATAATGAAAAAATTGCACAAATTTTAAAATCAGCTAATGCCATGTGGGACATGTCATATAATGAAAATAGATGGATATATACTTTGTCCAAACTATGAACTTTAATTTAGAACCAAATATGACAAGTGTATTACATTCTGTGGTTGTCAAATCCAGTAAGTTATCAGCATGACACTGACAATCATGACCATAAATGGCAAAAGCATAAAATACAAAACCATGAAGTTTCCAATTAAATTTAGTAGTATCTATCAAAGCCCTTGATCAAGGCATAAAATTTGAAAATAATTTTGTCAGCTGTCCAATAATTGACTAGGATACCCTCAAAAACTTTTTAAAATTTTTTTAAAGCAACCCTTAACAAATCTTTTTGTTTTTTTGTGAGGACCTACTATTTTTCCAAATGATAAAATCATATCACCAGTCCTGCATGAGCTTTTGAAATTTCAGAATTTTTCCTTCCAGATAATTATTCTCCCAAAGAATTTTAGTAGACAGTTACAAAAGAAAATTCACAGGTAAGATGTGACATCAAATTGAAGACCTTGGTTGAAATATAAGTTTCAGCCAACATTTAAACTCAAATTTATCATAACACATGATTTTGCTATCATTTGAAATCCAAACATAATGTTGAAAACGTTTAAACGACCAAAATACAAAGTGAAATTTCACAATTAAAAATTCATATACACAAAATGTGGCTCATATCAATCAAAAGCTCTTCTCCTATGCTTTCTTATGAAATGCGTCAGCAGTCTGTGCTACCTATCCCACATGGTGAATTTTTTCTCCCAAAAATGGTAAATTTCATTTTTTTCAAAATTGTGCAGGGTATAAATCGCTGCCATCAATACCTAGTAAAGCAATTTCATTTTTACTAATTCTAATCACCCCAAAGAACAAATGTGCGGAATATTTGACATTTTGAAAGTCACTTGAGGGAGATAGAAATTATTGAAATCTGGAATTCGGTGTGATAAATCACACACATTTAAAACATTCTGGAAGAGTGGCAAATTCTTCTGGGTTAAAAATTCTTGAACTACAATTTACAATAGGGTCATATGTAAGTACATGGGCTATGTCAGATTGTTACATGAACAAACAAAAGAGATATTAAATTTTTAGAAATGGACAATTTCCGATTTTCGGACCACATTTTTAATCTTCAATTGGCCAAAACTTGCTCAATTTTTGAGAAACAACATTGAAATTTCACACAAATTCCTTCCATACTGTGTTCTTGATCTGTGGCTAGTTTCACTAAGATCGGAGAAGGTGAGGTGGGGACCATTGGTTGATTTGAGATGGAATGACCCACTTAGCCTATGTATACCCCATGTACAGGTGCAGCATACATGTATATACTGGAAGCAAAGCCCAATCATCCATCTGTCCTCATAAAAACATGGAAGTGGAAGTAAATTGTGAATATCTATTCTGTTGCCACAACAGAATCAGATTTAAAAAAGTAGACTCTCAGAAGAGAATCACATCAGATTTTCACTTGACCGGACAGAGGTTGTGAAATTCTAGGTTGCAAGATCTTTCCTGGGAAAATGTAGCAATGAGTTCTTGGGTAGATCTATTAATGTGTCGAGCTGTGCAAACAAATGTGGGTTTCCTGAACACCCAGGAAATGATAGCAGCTGGTAGCATAGTGAGGAAGCAGCAAATTAATTGCAGATGTTAAGGAGGAACTATGGGGATCTGATTAAGCAAAGTTAATTGGCTTGATTAATTTAAGGCGGGGGCTGAAAAAAATCCACAGGAACTAATTTATCCCCGTGATAAACAAGATTAAAAAGATGCAGTTTAGGTTAATAGAAGTCCCAAACAGGATCAATAAATGTCTGCATTAATTTCAATCATTGTTTCCACTCCCAAATTTGGAGGATAGATATGAAAACATAGATAGGCAGATTATGTGGTTTATTATGACATTAAAGATTTTGTTTGAATACAGTTTTGCTTCGATAAAATACCTTTAGAACAATATCACCTTAAATACATTTCTTTTTCAACATAAAATAAAGCAGTCATAAAGTTCAGTTTTATCTCTAACAACGAGTTGCACTCAAAGGTAAAAGCAAGGAATTGATGGATGTTAAATGAAACTTTTTTCAACCCAAAAATTAAACGAACAAAATTTCTTAATGTTTTATTTTTCACACATCTGAGTAACGAACATTATCTTTCTCGTGTGTTTTGGTACATTTTATAGGATGAATGGGTTATATAGGCTTTACAGTATGTCCTGCATTTATATTATTGTGTATTTGGTGAGGTATTTATGACAAGAGAACAGAAGCAATGAGTTTAGGAGACCCGACCAGTGCCAAACCAGTGCACCACAAACTGAGGTAAGCCTCTCCCCCCCCCCTGAATTATGCACCAAAATATTTCTGTTATCTTAGAGTTTACCGGTATTTGTGTAACATGTTGGGGACTCCAACTCTCCCTCCCATCTTATCAATCAACCAACACCCAGACCTAGGCTGAGAGGGCTGAATTTACCTTGCGTACCAGTTTTTATATTTATCTGGGCCTATCTAGCTATTTATTTGTCTAGCTATTTTTACCAATAGATTTAGCTGATCAATTGCTAAAAAAAAGTGATGTGATGCTTTGTCAAGAGACCAGAATGGTCATGTACATCATAGACTCTTTATCCGAAGTTGTATTTGCCTTCTAAATTTGATAATCCCTCAATTGTATTAAAATGGCTTTTTACGTTGTTTATTTTGCTTCTATATTCAAGATTTTCCTCCAAAAACACCTGAGTGTGTAACAAAGTAACTTCTTGACATACGTTCAATATATTTAATAATGCAAGTTATGGCAATGGCAGAGGTATTGCGGCAGGAGTAGCTAATAGTAGGAAAGCAACATTTTTGGCTTGATTGATGTCTTGTCAGTAAAAAGTGTATTCGACATCTTGTTTTGAGTAGGATTTGATCCGGAAACCTATCAAATCATGTCTTCTCACTTGCACCATTTTCACCTACAGAGTAAAAAGATACTTCACATCAAAGGAATTCCACAGAAGTACCCAATAAAAAGTCATTTTAGTAACAGCCATTTGCTGATAATGCTATTTTGATGAATTAGCTCACAAAGAATTCAAGAAAATACTCACTTTTTCATTAGTTTGGCAACTTCCTGTAATTTGGCACCTGAAGCTGTTCTATCATAAGCACCTGAATTGAGGTGGTTCAATCCCCGCACCTATTCACAAATTAGTTAGAGAATTGTTATTTACACAAATTGCTCCACAAAGGGGCAGTCGAAGAACCTAATCAGGATAAGGCCCTTCAGCACAATTTCAAGAAAAAGAAATGAAAGACCTATTACACAGTGATACACTGTAAAATTTGAAATTTTGAGTTGGCTCAAATGATTGAGTGAGATGGTTGCACAATTTGTTTGAGCCATGATAGCTTGCTGTTGTGAGTTATGATAATCTTTTATATGTTGTTATAACTTGCAAACAATGAGCTATCTTGGCTCAAAGGAATTGTGCAACTATCTCACTCAATCAATTAAGCTAACTCAAAATTCAAAATTTACAGTGTATAGAGAGCTGGCTGACAGTGCAATTTTGTTCAATTTGTTTTGCATTTTATGATTTTTGGCAATGTGTGTACTGTGTACTACCGTTTGACCTCAAGTGGCAGTCAGTACGGTTCCACAAATGAGATATTCTTTTGACGTGATAGTTTAACTGCAGCTAATCAATGGTCTCTAAGAAAAGCCAAATCCTATCAATAGTTCACCGTTTCCTTTACAAGAATACTCTACAGTGATTGATATGTCTGGAATAAGTACAAAAGAAAAGAAAAAGACAAAAGCTGATCATGAGAATGTTACATCAAAATACCAAGTGGATGATAAAAGATTGATGATGCCTTCTGGGCTGTTTCAGTTTGTTTGATTGCTGAAGAGTACATTTATACTTCATGTCTAAATACCAAAAGATATTTGATTCATTGAGTTTGTTGGTATTATCCACAATAGGTAGTGACGTTCAGCAAAAAACCAGTTGATTCATGCCATTTGGTTCATTGTTGTGAACCAAACGCCTCTAATTATATAAAGTTGCTCTTACGGACTAGTGTTGGATTCTTCTGCGACCTGACGTTCATGTGGCTAAATGTCGTGAACTACATTCCTCTGACGTTTTATAATAAAATACAGTGTAAGGTAGTATTGCATGCATGTGGTCAAATGCAAATCTTTTGGTGTACTATATGTTTCACATCCGGAAGAAATTATATCATCGCCCCAGACAGAACAAGAATTTTATTTGGCGTTAAAAAATTTAAAAATCGGATTTTTTGATTTTAATCGGATTTAAATCAACCTGTTTTATTTCTTCAAATACAACGGTTTTAGAAAAATCTGGAGTCATGATGAATGATAAACTGTGTTTATTTGTGTCTTCTGTAATGAGAAAAATTAATATCACTATGTGAAAGTTACGTAATCAAGTTGAAATTCATCATTTTATATTACTCAAATTTTTGACCTTTTTCAACCTGCAACTAATTCCCTCAAAATATAAATTTTATGTCACTCGAAGAGTGAAATTTTGAAAGTATTTGTACCAACTATTGCGAGTAATGACAAATGAACTAGGGAAAGTTCTATTTGGTGTCCAAAAGAGACTTAACAAGGTTTTCTTGTATTGGAAAGTCACAATTTTTTAATAATTTGACAGCCGCTCTCCATAGAATATCATACTTTGGAAAAAAGGAATGAATGAAGTTATCAACAATGACCAAAATATCTGTATTTTATAAATGCTATTGTTTGTTATTACTGTTTTATTGTTTGCTGAGTGCTACTTTTGGTATGAGATTAGGAATTTGATGCATGACAGAGGATATATTTTATTTCATCTTGAACTGGATTAAAGTATCGGAGAATCACCCTGGAATCTTCACTGTAGCTTTGATTCCTTGCCAATTCAATTGTGAAGGTGTCAAATGATCCATTATAACATTGATAAGCAAACCAGTTGCTTTTTTCTGACATATTGTGCTTTTCAATTTAAATCATGATTTAAATCAAATAATTTTAATCAAATGCTTTAAACCAAGCAACCCTGAAGATGATTGCTCATATGGATAGGAAGATAAGTAAATAAAAGATATCGCACAGGTAGAAATGTTAATACATGCACATCTTTATAAGAAATGTTTTTTGCATACACATCTTAATAAGAAATGTCTTTGGTCGTTGAACTGATGTTTTAACATTCGAAGTTGTGTAACTGCAATTTCTCAGTATTGCTTAATATGCTTCAGGAATGCCTAGTAATTTCAATTCCCAATTCTTGTTACGTTTTTATCTGAAATTGATGTTTAACTTTTCGTAGTTACGAAACCAATGAATATTAAAATCCAATCTTGAATCTGCAACTGCGAGATGATGTAACTTCATTTCTTGAAACTAAAAAGGAAAATAGAATTCAGTTTCCAAATTTTACCTGACAATGTATTATGACATTTACAACATGCTATATTTGTTGCAATTTTAGATGTTATGAGCAATAGTTTTTGAAGCTTGCAAATCTTAAATCTTACTGTTTACTTTAAATAAAGGACTCATTTAAAAAACTTGCAATTGAAATAATTGTTTTGTTTTCTGGTATAGTAAAAGGGCTATGTGTATTAGGGTGATGCAAAAAAGTGAAGTTTTGAAATGTTAATGGGGCACCCCCTGAAGTTGTTCCAATATATGAAAAAAAAATTCAGTAAAAATTTGAGCTTAATCGGACAAAAATTAGAGGGTGCTACCACATCATGAAAATTAACATTAGTATTCAATACAAAAATATCCAATATTTTGGCATGTAGCGAGTTCAACTATACCTGGTGCACCAATCCAATGCGGCATGGTCATAATTTTTGGGTCTGGTTGTCAGAACAGCGGATCAATACAAATTTGGATTATTTTTTTCTTCACCATGCTGTTACCACCAGACTAACGAAGTTAAAATAGCAAAATATACCGTATTCGCGGTATTTAATTACATTGCTGGTTTTAATGTCACAGAAATGAAAGTTACTTCAATAGATGGAGCATGAAAAGAGCTTTAATTTGAATACCAACACTGCTATATTCTGACCATCTGACCCCATTGAATTAGGTTATTTGTCATTAACAATTATTTGCGAAAATTCCCAATATTCAAGGCAATGCTGTAATACTGTAGAATATAGCAACATAGTGATGTTGGTATTCAAATTAAAGCTCTTTTCCTGCTTAATAAGATGGTGTAACTTAAATTTGTGTACATTTATTCCTGGTTATGTTATTCAATACCGCGTATAACCTTAATACTGTAAAAATCGGGCAAAATTTGTTGCTTTAAGAGTGCCCTGTGGCCTGAAATGACCTGATATTGGCAAAATATGAATGGATTTGTGATGAGAATAGTGGAAGGCTTAAATAAGAAAAAAATTACAAACATTCTAGTGGTAGGATAACTACCTTCACCCATCACCCATAAAACTGGGATTTCGCCCATAGCAATACAATGTTATATTTCAAATTGCGGTAGCACCCTCTAAAATTTTTCCGATTTGGCCCAAATTTTTACTGAATTTTTTTTTCATATATTGGAACATAATTGGGGGGTGCCCCATTGAAAATTCAAAAATTTATTTTTTTGTGTGCAATCTGCATCACCCTAATGTGTATCCCATTCTCGGTACCAGTTGCAAGGGTATGCATAGCCTAATATCTGATTTCCTTTCACATTTTCATTTCAAACTAACAAGTTGAATGCTGTAATTTATTTTGTTCGAGAAGCACCTACATAATATAGGCCTACCTGGTATCTAAAAACCGCATTTTATAAAAAAGTAATGTTGTACTTTTTGCATTGTAAGACCTGGATCTCATTTGAATATGAGTTTTGCAAAGAAAATTTAAGGAGTAACATTGCTAGGCTATTCATTGCTAATAGTACCTTATTAGCCTTAATACTCATCTGTCTGAATATAATCAACTAGAAAATGCCCATTAGTGGAAAAAGTTTGACAATGCATTATTGTGAAGTGACGCTGCATGGCTACGTGGTCATGTTAAAATAAGGGAATATTTTAGGAAGACATGGTGTTTAGAGTGATGTGCAGGCGTTTAGAAAGTGGTTAATTGTTGACGTGTTTGTGTAGATGGCAAGCAGATATTAGCTGGAGGCCTGTGTGAGACCTTACAGCCCGAGTTGTAGCAGGAGGAATTCGTCGTGGTAGGTGCCATGTACTAAAGAGAGCACAGAAGATTTGTTACGGCCAGGTTATCAGGCGAGCGGATCAATGATAACATAGGGACAGCCTGCCTGTTGCGTAAGGTGAGGGCTGGCTCCAGGCAAAAACAGATGAACATAAGTGCTGCCACCTGTGGGAAAATGGTTATGAGAAGTGGCTCCCTCTGGAGAGGAGTAAAATATAAGAATATATATGCTGTTTCATGCACTCCTGGTGGGAGATTGGTGGTAGAGTTGGCAAACGGAAATAAGAGAGGAGTTAGATAGTTGTAGGCTTCCATCTGAAATATGAGTGCAAAAAAGTAGGATAGGTGGATAGCTTGGGTGAGTGACATGCCTGTGACAGGCGTTTATAGCTGGCAACTGGGGTGGTCATGTGACCTGAGTTTTAACTCAAATGTTAGTGGGGATATGTTTTCAACTTCTCCTTAACCAAGCAGTTGGCTTCAGGAGAAAGAGGTCATTAACCTCCCTTCGATAGGTGAGATTGTTTTGATTTCAAGATATTGGCTCTTGTGCAGGTACCAGTACTATTGTTGATCAGTTAAGATACATTTGCGTAGGAAATTCGTCAATTTAACTATTGGATAGATATATAATTATAGGGCCTTAATGACCTACTGCTTGATTCATTGGTTGTACAGTGTGAAATGTACAACTTCATATGAACTATAAGGACTGTGACATCTGGATGTCTGATAACTTATAAAGGAACCAGTATAACGCCCTTTTAATCATTATTGTTAAAAAATGTAATTTAATTTAATTTGTTCTATATTCCCAAGATATGTTGCAATTCCATGAATTACTTATTCGTACTATTGTCAGTGCAAAGGTTCTGGAAACCAAAATATCTTCTGCACAGGTGCATATATGGTGCATCAAAGGTCATGAAACGTGTTTTTATTATGCAGGAAATGTCTTGAAGCAGCTTTGAGGCCCCAGTGAAGGGGGCCTCATGCCCCATACCATTGTGTGGCCTCTAACCCAAACACAGATATTTTAATTTGACCTCTATATTTTGAACTAAAATGCAAAAAACATGATCCAAATCATATTTATATGATGGTCATAAAATGAAGCAATGCAGATATCCATTGCACTTTTAAATATTTCCAAAGTTATTTCTGACAACCCCTTTCAAAGAATTACACAAAGTTACAAAAACCATGCATATTTTTTTGTTTCTTTAATTTCTACTATGGTTTTTGTGCTGCTAACCCTGAACATTTTTGCCATCACCTAAAAACCCACTAGATTCAATCCTATCAATAAGAAAACGCGCCAAAATGTAAATTTAGATATAACCCTGGGGGGCCTCTCACCTAACCCGGGCTTCTTGCCCCGACATACTCTACATCTTAATTAAATGAACAACAAATCCGGCTGTCGATTTGCTTTTTTTTATCAACCTACCCTCTAATATGTTCTTTATCTATTGGATAAACTACATGTATCTTAGTGAATGTTACAAAAAAAACATTTTCAGGTCAGCCCAGAATTTCAGAAATCTAAAATTGCTCTCAGCCAACATATCGATTTTTTCAGCAGAAGTTCTGTCATTGTCAATATATTGATCACTTGAGATATCTGTTACTATATCCTGCAGTGATTCTAAAATAGCCTGGGAAAGGTCACTCAGTTAAATTTCAATTTAATCCTGTACATTGTTTGAATGAGTATCAGAAAATTGCCTCAGGTTATAAATGATATTGAATTTCACGTCAGATTCTATGCTGATTAAATATTTAGATTTTTTGCATAATGAGAACAAATAACCACTTCTCTCATTGTGACATTTTCTAACCCGTAATCAGAAATAGGCACCCAGAGATAGCTGAAAGCCACTTGAAATTGAGACCAACCCTGCTAAGTTTACAACTCAAAGGTCATATAGTTTTATGTGACTTGTGATAACTTGAATAAATTTATTATAACCCACATAATCCGATGAAGTATCTGGCGAAAAATACATCCACATAGATCCGTAAAGTGAAAGTTTCACTGTAATTTAATTCTATTACAATTCTAGGTTCATAAAGTGTTGTATTCTTCATGTTACGAGTGATATCCTCTCTTAATATTCCATAATACTTCTGTTACATGAAAATTTAATTTCATTCTGATGATGGCTCTGTGTGAACCTAGAATGAAACTAAAATGAAACGATCACTTTACGAGGTTGTCTTGATCGTATCTTATGTGAAATATGTTAAAATCTTTTTTGTTCATTACTGCGACCGCTCGGCGCAAAAAGGGACTTAGAAAGGGACATAGAAATATAATGGCACTGAGACCCTTTTTGCGCTGAGTAGTCGAGTGTAGCGAAAGTAAAAACAATCCTTCATCCTTCAATGGTGAGATGAGGAAGCCAAGTTTAGTTGAGGGAAACTGTGGGTAGCTGAGGGAATTTAGCTGAGGAATAAAGGGCTGGGCGAGGGCAAATTATAGGTGAGATAAGGGTGCTGGAGGTAAAAGGGGTAGTCTGAGGATATAAAGGGTTCAGCTGAGCCTATGAAATCTTCCATTCCTCTTTTTTCCATCTAAAATACTTTTCATTTGATCTTTCATTTTTTCGCGGAACCTTTTTGTTAAAGATTAAGTTCAGATGCATTAAATTGTAATGAGTCAGAAAAGCAATGATGTCATGTAACTATGTATAGTGCAAAAACCTCGAAGGACTAATAGATTTTTAAGGAAAAACGTGCATTATATATTCAATATTGTCTGGTTATACCGGAGATGATGGATGGACTTATACCCGGATAAAAACATAGATGCAAGAATAAGTTACTCACAAACTTGTTCATTCAACACTACGTGTGTTGCTTGGTAGAGAAACACTCAAAACCTGCCACATGTGCATTTATATTAATCTTGTGATATAGCCTACTTCAAATGCTTTGAGCAATGAGCATAGATTTCATGTTCTGCAGATGATCACCAGAAGTTTCCTATAATGATAAAAACACATCTCATGACCTTTGATGCACCAAATACACCTGTGTACAATATATCCCTGTTTCCAATAGTTTTGCACTGAAATTGGGAAGAATAAAGTCTGCACTAAATACCTGCGATAGCTAGATTTACCTAAATATACTATAGTTAGATTTACCTAAATATGTGGAAATAGTCATAAAGCACACATTTTGAATCAAGATCATGTGAAATTTAAGTAGGCTTACATGTTGAACTAAAATGTATCAGACATTGTATTGAAAACAACAGGAAATAAGATTTTACATACAAATCATATTTTAATGATAAATTTCTACAGATTTCTCTATACTCCCATGTTTTCTGTACCAAGCGTGGTCAAGAAGCTCATACGAGCCATTCTCAAGTTTCTTGTGCAGCAAACATGTCCTGTTACAGAGTGGAAAATTCGGTAACAAAATGGAATTCGTGCTCATGATCTGGTAACAGAGTGGACACTTAATGGAGTGGAATGACTTTAAACCTGTCACCTTCAGCAATACGTATATTCATCAAATCACCTCCTCCTATGAATTAAAATTACATGTAGAGCATTTACAAAGAAGAAAAAATTGCACAGATATTTTTAAGTGGGACTGCAATGTCTGTCATATTCAAATTTGGTGTGCAGCTTGTATAATATTGCATAGGAAAAGTAGTTTAACTCGTGAATAGAACAACTTCCATTATTGTATTATATTTTATAAATACATATATACAGAGTGTTTTTGATACAATTTCTGTTACTCCGATCATGCCCCAAATAGACTTGTTTTGTTTGCTACGTAATTGGGATTGGTTCAATTGTAGACAATGAATGAAGAGTTAAAAATAACACATAATAGTTTTAAAATTAATTAATTTATATGTATACAGGATAATGCCAGCAACAATAGAGAGGATAAAGAAGATTTTATTGCAGTTAAGTGGATCCTACCATAACATTATGAAGATTTAAAAAATGTATAAAAACATTTTGCTAATGGTAGACTTACCTCAAGGCTTAATTTAAGTAAAGGTGGTTTTCAGATGATCAAAACCTTCCTCTGCAACCAAATTTATTTTCTAGTTGAAAGTTTGAAAGGTCTGTGAGCAAATTATTAAGACCACAAGTGGGCTATAAATTAATTCTATCATGCACCTGGGTCTGATTAAAAGGGTTAGTTGGCTTGAGCTTAAGCAAATTTTCTCGCCATAAAACAGTTTGCAGCTGATTTGTCAAGTGGGGAATACTGTAAGTGCAAAGGAAATTAGTTTGTTATGTCATAGCCGGAAACTGTTTTTTTTGCCATTAGGTGCACTGTAGTTTATCATGACGTCATCTTTGACATCATAGCCACACATCGGTTTGTTAAATAATGTGTGCATTTAGTTTCATTGTCGTATGTAGGCCTAATCCAACTCTTTGTAATTTTTGGCTGTGCTGCCCCCACAACAAATTCCATCATATGAAGGCCAATAAACACATTTTGAATCTCAAATCTCTAAATTGTAATTAATCAAATGTGCCATGATCATTCCAAAAAGGTATGGTTGAGGTAGGTCATCGAATTTTGTTTCTTCTGTGACAACAGGACATATCCTTATACTTGTCATTAAGTTTTGATTTTGCATAACAAGGACAACAATTGAGGAATCCTGACATAAAGATTTTAATTCCTACATTATTAATATGGTTCCCAGAAACAAACTTGCATCATGCGGCAGTTTGCACATTTCTTCATAAGCACTAAAAAATTCCTTGGTTTTCGTAACTGCGAAAGTTAAAGACCAATTTCGGAAGCAATGTAATAAGAACCGGGAATCAGAATAATTATTATCTGGAGAATGCATATTAAGTAATGCCTAGGCATGATAGTTAAATGCTACTTCATAATTATAAGACATCAATAAACATTTGTCTCAGAATATTGTATCATTGATCATCAATTCCCCATCGAAGCACATCTAATAAAATTGCCTTTTTGTTCTAACAGACAACATTGGCATTTCTCTTTTGAACATCCACTGGTGTAACGAGTGGGTCTTAGGCAGGGTATCTTGGGGGGGGGAGGAGGGGCACTATACTAACTATATATTTTAGCCTAAGTCAGGAAGTTCATATGGGGGAGGGCACCTGCTGTTACAAAAACTTCTTATAAAAGATCAATTATGAACTTATGATGAACTTACCATGTTGAACCGCAGAAATAAAGAATTTTTTTCCAATTTTTTTACATCTGAATTCTACAGATTTATTTGCATCAATATTACAACTGAAGTCGAAAGGACTGATCTACCTTAAAAGCGAAGTGTGCAAAAGTGAGTACTGCTATTGGTTCAGAGACCCTGCATACGTACCTTTAGCGTGCAATAGTTAACTTCACGCCAATTGGAAGGTCTGTTGGGCTGTTATAATCTAATTGAATAGCTCGAAAATGTGACATAGGGCTCCTCAACCATTCAATCAGTCCCTTTGACGTTGGATGTAAACTATTTCATCCAGTGTTAAGATAAACAATTGACATACCATGAATCAATATTGAATACTTTTTAGTTTTAATTGATAAATCATCCTCTAACACCAATAACACTTAAAAATTCATCATAAAATTTACTCTGAGAGATACATCGTTTGAATAAATGCTTCCTGAAATGGCAAAAAATACCACAAAAAAACTGAAAAAGGTTTGGGAGATAGGTGGATGGGTGACTGAGTGCAGGGATTGTGTCTACTTCCTGCTTCCTTCCTGTCAGCATAGTCAAATGGGATGACATCATAATGGGTATGCCCAGGGTTCCATGACAACGAGTGCTAACATTGGCATCTTGTCAGAGCAGCTTTCAGCGTGGATAGAGAGTGTATACGTTGTACGTGGTGCCATACTTTCCTTTATTTCAACTCCAATGAGGGAAATATAAAATGTGTATAAATACATTGAGCAGTATAAAAATGATGAGGCACGTACAGTGCTTAGCAAAACTGAGGCACGTACAGTGCTTAGCAAAATTCTAGCGTTTTTTGTCCATAATGACAACTTCACTGCCTTTGAATGAATGGTGTAATTATTCATTACCGGACTATGCTGACTGTCTTTCATTGCACACAATGGGAAAAAAAAAACACACCAACAAATGTTTAAGTTTTGGAATTGTGGTATAATGATTCTCCTATAGACTATTGAAGTTAAACAGCAGAGTTGATGGTTAATTGCTGCGTCCATGAAACTACTTGTTGCTAGAAAAAGTGTCAGCCACCAACTGAACTGATGACGTCATTACATAGGAACTCCACACCACCTCAGAGTAGATTTGTCTGGATATTTGAACAATAATCAAGTGGCACTCAAGCTTATCATTAAAGAAAACTAACATAATCAAGGTCCAGATTCCTCAAGGAACTTTTTACTATGGGGTTGAGAGACTGAGAAATAACACCGAGATTGTTACAGACCTTTATAACGATTGTCTTGTTAGTGAGAACGACGAGAAGTTCCAACAATTTTAGTACCTATCGAGGAAATTGGAAATGAAAAGCAAGTTGGCTTCTATTTCCTATTATAATTGCTATGAAATTATCATAAACAGGACTATTTTATATTTTGATGAATCTAATTTTATGAAGAGTATAGTTACTCTAATTGTTTCTTTTCTGCTAAATTATAAGAAAAAGCATGTTGTATTAAAAACAACCATAAAGCAGAAGGCTTAAACATAAAAGTCCAATGGATACAAACCAGTTACCAAGACAGTAGATAGCCAATGCTTTTTTGATGATTTTAAACTGATTCCAAACTGAATGTCAATCTTACTTCATGATGCAAATGCCAGCCTTTTTTAATACTGGTTATTTATTGCGCTACCTGCCCACTGGGTGGCAGGGAAGTGCCTTGGTTTCGTAAGGAAGATTTTTTGCACACACTGAAATGTTAACATTTAGGCCTAATTTTATGTAACAGCTACTGGGCACCTGCCAATACTTTAACAGCCCTCCTTCACCGTGTGTTACGTTACTGTCATAAAGTTTGTCCCCGGATCTTTAAACTAACATTTAGTGGCTTTATCATGGTTATTGTGACGTTTTGAAAGTATTTCTTCCACAGTTCTACACACACTGCTCTCCCAGCATGGCTATGGCTGCATTAGCCTGGTCTTCCGGCCTGTATGCATTCACATAGCAGGGCACCAGACTATGGCTAATCATATCAAAAATCTAATGGACAATATTTCATGTGACATGTTATTTACTATTAGCTGACAATGATAAGAAAGCCTAAAGAAAAACATACCTTAATTCCTGTTCACATATCAAGTATTCCCTTAGAAGTGAAAGAAGCAGGTCAGCATATACTTTATACTTCAAGAATGTCCATTTATCACATGGAACTAGGTCACATCAACATGTGTTAGAAACACGACACACCTTGTAGCAGTCCTGTTTGATGTTATATGTAAAAGTTAGCTGTTATCAACAACTTGTTCATACTAAATTTGTCTTAAAAGCATCCTGGTGCCAGCTAGATCCAGTGTTTACAAATTCGGTAGAAAGAATACAGGAAGGAATGAAGAAAAGAAGGAATGAAGGAAGGAATGAACAAAGGAATGAAGGGAGGAATGTAGTGGGGGAAGGAAGGGAAGGCCTCGAGATAGATAGACAGATAGATAGACAGATAAGCACATAGATAGATAGATAGATAGATAAAATAAAGACAGGTGGATAGTTTGGGTCAGTGGGATGGCCAGGAAATGTGTATTTAGCCAAGACAGCATTGATCCTGTGAGCCAAGATTTGACTGAAATATTACACGGACAGATATACACTCACTACGGATACATGTGTGATTCACCCTTAGGACTCAGTCCGTACAGCGCATCATTCACCGGTTTCCTGTTATGACATTTCTAGTTTTCACATAGGTCTATATTTATAAAAAGTAGGTCCTTACTGAAGTTGACTGATAGCAACTGAGAGCATCTATGAACTTGGACCATCAACAGAAGAGCTTTCTTGTTAAAGGCACAATTTGGACCCTTGGGTAAAACGAAAATACTTCGGCGACCACAAGCAAGGAATAATATTATGAAAAATAAGCCATCCTACACTAGTTATTAGCATTTCATGTCAAGGAATGAGCATTAAACATTTTAAAACCAATTACCAAGATAACAACGTGCATGCTGAGATACATTGTGAACACTTAAAGTGACTTTACTGTTGCACGTAAGTGATAGTGCCTCCCACATTGCAATCAAGACTGGCCATCTGGTCTAACATTAACCTACTAAAGTCACTAAGCACAAGAAGCCATCAGATGTAAAAGGTCTAAATTCCAGAGAGGCCTCTTTCGGAAGTTTAGTTGATAGGAGGACCTTTTAGTATGTGATAGTCTAGAGACTCCTTCGTGATGATATGGAGCAAGTCCGACATGTGAGCCTGTCCATCCCATTTGGGAGGGTCTGATACCAGCGGCTCTGGCATTTTGATACAGTCAACACTAATATCATTTACTGCGCTAAGAAGTTTGACATTCACCTGCATCAAACTGTCCTGCCTACACCTTGTGGTACAGTTGTATGGACTCAGACTCAGATACAGTTTATTATGCCAATTTGATTTTACACAATTAGTAAAATTTAATATCTTACATTAATAAAGGCAAAGGAGACCCCTCCAAGGACTAGTCCGCTATCGAAGGGCCCCCTTGTCATGTAATAAAACAACTTAACATTTGATCTTATATAATTATTGTATAGGTAACCAAATGAGTAAATGGTTGGTTACGTAAGTTTAACATTATATTAATAATAATTTTACATGTTAGTAACATTGTGAACATTGTGACAAATTTATCTGAGTGGAGGAATTACAATTTTTTGTATTCAGCTGCTTGATGACATCAACAATGTCAACACAGGCCCTATCTTTCTCATCGAAATTAATTGTAAATTCATCATTGGATAACTTGTTACTTCACATTTCAGACTAATGCTTTATGGTACGGTAACTTGCAACAGAGCAGATTTATGCACAATCTACAGTCTACATGAGATGATGAGACTACTAGAGCCCACAGTTTGGCAGACAAATTTGTCTCCTGATATCAAGACCCAAACAGAATTCATCCAGTCTTAAAAACGTTGTTTGTTGCTACCTAATGAAGGTTAAAAGGTTCATGTTGAACAGAACGTTTTCTCTCCCATATTAAATCATAGATTTAATTTAACATACCGTTTTTTAGGAGCATGCATAATTTAATGTTCTCTTGGGTCGTTCCCTTCCCTCTTTATATTATATTACCTGACCTCTTGAATTTGTACCTTTAAAGAATTTTGGTACATTCACTTGAGCATTGGTCTCCCTATAGATATCCTTACAGTTGCACAAAACGTGTTTCCTTTTATACAAAGATATCATAGAATTAGCTTTTTAGTTTATATCAGTGGCTTCTGAGTTGAAAGATGAGCTATTGAAGAGGTCTCAACATGCAGTCAATGGAGAGAGGTTCTTACCTATGATAGATAGATAGATAGATAGATAGATAGATATGGTAAGTGCAGCCCTCTAAGCCCAGTTCTGGGCGCTCACGAGGGTTGATTGATGAGATGGGAGAGAGGGCGGGAGTCCTCAACATGTTACACATTTACCCCATGTGAGGGATCTTTTACTTGCCCAGCATAGACACTGACAAGGTGTCAATGCAGTTTTAATTTGCAAGGAAGAGGTCAGAAAAATCACAGAGTCATCATGAGGGACCCGTCCTGTTGACCTAACCTAATGACAAAAAATAATCAAAACTAGATAATCAACAACTTGAATAATATATGATATTCCACCTTACTTTTAAAATAGACTGGCCAAAGTCATTTCCAAGAACTCTTCGAAGAACCGAGACCTCGTCATAGCGACCAGCCATGGCATGTCAGAATATTTGTTAATGAGAAAACTTTCTGAAACCATATTACTTTACGGCATGATATGAGAGGCCAGTTGCATCTTCGGGTCATCTAAAGCTCATTCACTCTCAGGTTATGACTAAGATATTGCACCTCACTCTATGGACATCACGTTATTTCATGTCGCATAGCAGCTGGACTGTAGGCAGCAAATTTAGTACTAGCAATGAAAAGCAGTACATTTTTTAACAAAGTAACTGTTTTGTAGTTCTTGTGTGCATTTGAAAGTATACAAGGCTTGCTCTTTTACCCATAAAAAATGTACTGTCTTTACAAATGTCTTCTTTCAGAATTCCAATTTTCATAAATTTTAAAATTATCAGTCAGCTCAACAGTTCAAAGTCCTTTTTTGCTGGCAAGTCCCTTCATTAATATACCAAATGGATCTTAAGCAGGTCAATAGATGTCACGCATCATGGTACTACTCTGTTGGTCTCCCACTCAAAAATCCTTAAAAAAATGCTCTGATGAAAAGTGGATATCCTCGTTGAATATATGATATGTTATATGCATAAGTGCGACCCTGCAAGCCCAGTTCTGGGTGCTCAGGATTAATTTATGAGGCGAGAGAGGGAGGAGACCTCAACATGATGCAAATTTACCACATGTGAAGGATCTTGTACTTGCCTAGCGCAGACACTGACACAAGGGGCTGCCAATTTAACGTCTTATCCAAACAACAACCCGCTGGGATTTTGCTTATGAAAGTTCAATGAAAATTTTGAGTTCCCCAACCAGAGCTCAAACCCATACAGATGGGCACCTTAACTACTGTCACCCAGTAGCCTGGTGCTATACAGTGGTCCCTGCATTATAAGACCATCCATTCTGTGGTATTGAAGTGGTCTCTTCTAAGGATGCAATCAATCGTCAGAGTGAAAAATAAAAATTACATAGTACGAGAGGAAGGCGGTTACATAATGGTATAGCAGCACGGCATCTTATAAGGCAGATATCCCTGTAAGATGATAGGCCTATAAAGGACCAAATATTCTGATATTACAAGGTGGTCACTTGATGATGAGAAATATGTCACGCTCTCCTTGAAAGGTTCTGTCATTCCAAACAGAAGGTCATTGATTGTATATGATAGCACCGCCTGCCTTTTCAATACGTGTGAGATAGAAAAAACTACTTGTGCAACATAAAAGTGTGAACAACATTTGACTAATAACAACAACTCCGACCTCTGTCTGTGTTATAGCTGTAGGTACGTATAAACGTAAGTCCTTGTTGAAGTTGAATGATGGCCCCTAAGAGCATCTAATAATGCTGAGCAGGGAAGAGATTTTTTCATAAAAGCTCTAATTCGGACCCTTGAGTGAAAAGAAAATCTGCTTATTAACCATTGGCAAACAAATCAGCTGTTAGGATCTACCAGTAGTATAGTATGATGTCAGATATACATACACTCTCAGGCAATAAAAAGAGGACCTAGGAAGATTTTACTTCATTTCAATATGCTTTGTTTTATGGGAAACAACAGTGCTTCATTTCCTGTCAGGAAGTCAATAACAACATTATCGTCGTGCGAAATTGTGTCCTGTATTTATAGGTAGGCTAATCATTATAGGAAGAGAACACAGTATTGAAGCAAAGGATGATTAAAATTATTACCCAATATAAGTCAAGATGACACTGAAAGAAAGAGATTTGAACCTGGGATCAAGCGATTGGTTATTGGTATCCCAGTGTCCTGCCAACAGAGCCAACCATCCCCCAGTCAAAGGAAGGGAGATTAAACCTTTAAAAATAATACCAAGTGCAAATCATTCATTCTGAGAGGTATTGTTTTTAAAAGTAACTTACACATTGCGATAATGCCTCCCATGTCGCAACCAAGAATGTTAGAATCAACCTACTAAAGTCACTAAGCACAAGAAGCCATCAGATGTAAAAAGTCTAAATTCCTGAGAGGCCTCTTTAGGAAACTTAGTTAGTGGAACGGCCTTTTAGTATGTGATAGTCCAGAGTCTCCTTTTTATTGAAATGGAACAGGTCACACATGCAATGCCGGGCATCTCATTTGGGAAGGGCTGAGACTAGCAGTCCTTTCATTTCACCACTGTAAACTCCTTTCAGAAAACAAATTATGCCCTTACTGATAATTATGACTTTGAGACTCCTTGCCGAAGGGCAGGATTGCAATTTTATAAAGAAAATATATAAAAATCAAATTAATCTACTTAAATCGAATTGTTGAATTCCTAATTCAATGTATATTTAATGTGTGTTTTAATCAATTATTTTAGTATCTACCTATAGTTATATATATACATAAACTACAAAAAAAGGTTTCCAATGTCTTTAGTTTACTATGTAATCCTACATAGTTTAGCTAGATTTACTGTACAGTCAGCCACAGAGGGTTTGCTGCTGTGTAGGTACTTTTCCATGCTGCTTTGTTTTGGTGGTCACACTCCAGTTAGCAAATCAAAATCAAATCAAATCAAATAAATTTTATTTATAGTCGGCACATACAGGGACAAAGACAAAAACACAAGCCACAGGCTTTTACATCCGACATTGTGTTAACAGGAATAACATAAGTAGGAGTAAATAAAAACGTAACTAAAAAACATGACTGGGGACTAAAAACTGACACATATCACAGAAAATTAACAAATTAAAACCTATCGGCACATAGCACACTTGCAGTCTTCGCCGTCCCATTGGTTTATTAGACCACGGAAAAGTGGGTAAGAGTTTTCATTCCGAATGTGTTTTGGCAAATTGTTCCAAATTTTTGGGGCAAGTGCCCTGAAACTGTTCGTGCCATATTTAACAGTCTTTGTCCTCGGGACGTTCAATCCATTTTGCCGCCGTTGGGAGTAGCCCGAGTCCAGATTACTAATCAAATCGTGGAGATATTTTGGAGAAATGTCATTCAAAATCTTAAACGTTTCTAAGGCAATTAATCTTAATCTTTGTAAATTTAAAGTACAGTGTTTGCCTTTTCCAAGCAGTTGTTCGTATGAACTCTTAAAGTCTTTATATACAAATTTCAAGGCTCGGAAATGCAATTTTTCTAATTTTGTTGAATTTGACTTAGAGCAGAAGTGCCACACTATTGGGCAGAAACTAAAATTTGCTATGATGAAAGAGAAGTAGATTGACTTTCTACCCTCGAGAGTTAAGTACTTAGCTAATCTTGACAAAACATTTATCTGTCGTGAGACCTTAATACAAAGCTTGCTAACATGTTCATCAAAGCTTAAGCTAGAGTCTATGGTAACTCCCAGTAGCCTAACCGATTTTTCACTTGCAATATCAGCACCATCAATATGAGCCCAGCTGATTAATTGAGGTCAGGTAACTGTGGGTGCTAATTGACACACTTCTGGAAGGCCAGGTAGAGGCTTTTGGCAGAAGATTCACAGAAGATTCACAGTCACAGAACAGTCAAGATGGATTTGAGATACAAGAAATGAAAATTGTACAGTACTAAGCCGTAGAATCATTCAATGTTACCCAAGGTATGTTAATTTATTTCTATATGTTGTGATGCCAAATTAGTTATGATTTTATGTGGTATTTTCTTGTGATTGTGGTTATTTTTTATTGTTAAACTTTGAATTTATTTTGTGCTGTGACAGTTATTTAGAGTGGCCATATTAATTTTTGTACTGGTGTGCCAGTTATGTCTCCAATTATTGTGAAAATGATGAAGTAATCAGTGGGCATCCTCTAGTGTATGTGGAGTGTGGAGAGTTGCATATTGCTGTAAGTGAATTTTGTGAATCTTTATTGTGTTTTTATGGAGTTTATACTTAGCTATTTCTGCTTGATTATTTCAATGTCAACTTGACCTAAACATTTGAATTGAACTTCCTGTCATGCTTTCATGTGATGTATTGATGAGTCATGATTATGTAATGTAATACTATTTTGTGTACAGTTTATCAGTTTGGCTGATTTAGTTTGATATTATGATTTAACAATTTGTTTCTTATTTATACGAATTTATTTCTACTTTATGTCTACTTTATTTCTACCTTATTTATGTTGTTTTACATGTCATTTTAACTTAGTCATATTTATGTACAATTGATTTATACTTACTTGTCATTTATAACTTATTTATTTATTTATAATATTTGTAGATTACCTGCTTCTACGCTACGGTGCTACGCAAGCCGAGTAATAAAACTGCAACAGCATCCAAGACTCATGGATTTTATCCACGTACGCTACACAAATGAATCATGGTTTTTATTTCTCCTTGATTAAAATCAAGCTACCCTAAAGAATAGGCTCCAACTGCAGCCCTGTGATGCCTTAAGCTAAGCTAAATGAGAACATAAATGAACCATTTGTATTAATTTTTCATCCCAGGTGTACACTTCCTTAAACTTAACAGAATGATTTTCTTCAGAGTCTTCTAACTGAGCTCAAAATGCTAACATAAAATGTCATTTCTTATAATTGCAAATTTTCTAAAAAACAATTTTCAGCTTCTTTAATTTCTGCCGAATGTCCAATCACCAAAAATTCCTCATTAAGCTCAACCAGTGACTGAGATTAAAAGAGGATAAAGTTACTTCTTTTTTCCGTATATATATATAAGATATAGGATAAAAATGCCTATCCTACCTATAATTTCTTTTCAACTTTCAAATATATTTTCTCCTACTTGATTTTTGTGTTTCTCAAAACGACTGACTCAATAGATTTTCTACCTGTGGAAAAAAAGCCTGCCTTCTCTTTAAGCAAAATCTACATGCACCTACGCTGTACACTTACTGCTAAAATTATCAAACTCGTGTATATCTCATTTTACTTAAAAAAATATGATATAATATTTTCAATTAAATTTTATGGCCATAACAATTGGACCCATCCTGATCTCTATTTCATAGCAACAAAATAAGTCTATTTTTAGCATGATGGCATTTGCAATATAATAAAAAAAATTCATTTCGAAATTAGAAAGTCTTTTTTTTTTTCATACGCATATTGCATAATGCATATATCTAAATAGGCCCACATGTGCATGTAAAAGAATAATAGCATTTGTTTTTCTGTTTATGAGTTCATCTACATTTTGTTTGTTTTTCTATCTTCCAAACTAAACAACTACATTCCTATAATCAAGACGGACTTTTACACATGAGAGTCGTTCAAATTACAAGTTTATACATTTTTAAAATGCCTTTCCTGAACACTTACAAATTTAATAAGAAACCTCAATGCCTATTGATAAGAATTAGTTGTTTTTTTTTACCACAAATATCTTCCTTCTACTCAGAAGACAAAATCATTCTTTTTAGAAAGAAAAGGAAGTGCTTGTGACAATGTCTCTACTGCCATTTTGTCTAATATCAAAAAGTGCTTTTCAAAAGACTTTGGATATTCCAAATAGCACTATGAGGATATTTGAAAAAGGTCAAATATCCCCCAAGACGCTATTTGGATATTTCATCAGACCCTATATATGGAGCTTTGGTAGCTGCCAATTATTCTCCAGGTCCTATTTTTGGTTCCAAAATATCCAGCAGACTTCAGAGGCCCTGGATACATGCTGCACATTGAAGTGCCCTCTTTTGTTGTAGAAGAGATTGCAGTGCATGACAGCCCAAAGTTCTAACAAATAGTGTCCAAATAGTTCCTAACCATGAGACACTATTTGATGTAGAAGAGATGGTTGTCAATATACTATGACAAAGTTTCTAACATAGCACATTAGAGCTTTTGGAAAAGTTCAGTAGAAATGTGGCTTGGTTGCACTATTTGGATATTTCATTAGGGATATTGGCAAAGCATGGTGAGGGGAGTAGATATTGTGACAAATCGGGCATGTAGATCTTTAGGCTGTAACAAGAAGCATACTTTTACATATTATGGTCATTCTGAAATAATGCTTCCAGCTCTATGATATTTCATTCTGCGCATAAAGATCACTGAAGTACCTTTTCAAATGGCGGGATGTGGATTGAATTGGTCTCAGCAGGCTTACAGTCTGTCACTTTGATATAGAAAAAGAGTGGACTGTTGCACTGGGAAAATTGCACTTTGTGTGTCATCATTTTGATAATCTGTCAGTATCATACCCAATACTTTCAATGTTAATTTGATTTAAGGAGACTTATCCCACTTGCTGGTGACAGCCAAACTAAAGGATTATGCATCTGATTTTCACTCTAAAATCAGTTAAAACAAGTCAAATGCCCTTCTTCTCTTGATCATGACTAATCAGTCAGCCTCTGTGTTTCCCATGTCTATATCAATGTGACAGGCTGTATTGAAAAGTAGAGAGAGAGTTTTCATCTGAATGAAGAGGTCAAAAGGACCTAAAAGCCATGAGATGAAAGAATTCACTTGAAGAAATATCGATACTTTCATAGATATAGATATTTTTTTAATCGAAGGGTCAGATGTCTGACTCAACTGCAAGAAATTGGCAATCACAGGTTCTAATAATATTTCCATTTACCTTACCTTCAAAAGTAGCCAGGCCCTTATAATTTCCAAGAGATCTTGGTAGGACTGAGATGTGTTTTAAAATACATGTAGCCAGGGCTTTGGAGTCGGAGTCGTGGAGTCGCAGGTTTTTTGGGTGGAGTCGGAGTCAGAGTCGAACTTTGATTTTCAGGTGGAGTCGGAGTCGGAGTCGGAGTCGAAAATTAATTTTGTGACTCCTGACTCCTTAGAAATAATTAATATAATTTACAAAAACAGAGTTACAACAATGTGAAATGCAGCTTGAATTTTAATAAACATTTCCGGAACAGATATGCAAGTAGAAAAGCTTGTGGAAAATTTCTGGAAGTACTTTTTGCCCAATGTTAATCATGTAATATTTGTGTGAAATAATGCCGATAAGCGGAGTCGGGAGTCGGAGTCGGAGTCGGAATTTAGGAGACCTAAGGAGTCGGAGTCGGGAGTCGGAGTCGCTTTTCAAGAAGCCAAAGGAGTCGGGAGTCGGAGTTGGTTCATTTACTACCCGACTCCAAAGCCCTGCATGTAGCCATGTCAGACTTTCCATTAACATGTTTTACGTGGGAACTTTATGACATCATATTGCTATTGCCCGTGATATGACTGGTCAGGTACATCTTGGGGCCGTCTCAATCTCATTCATTCACAGGATATTGCAAAGTTACAGCACCACGCTCCATGAAAAATTCGTTATCGCGTGGACTGAATAGCAGCTAGATTGCCGGTGACCATTAGGCACTGGCCGTAAAATGAGATCTGTCCTATTTTATCATGTCATTTTGTGCTAGAATAGGTAGTGCACTACAGTATAGAATAGAATAGAGCAACTAACAAAAAAGAAAATACATAAAAAAAGGCCGGGAGACAGTAATCTGGGAACCATGGTCACGTTATGATCTTTTAAAAGCAGCTGGTACACATCACTGTGCTATGATTGGTCAAGAAAACAGGGCTTTGTAACGTCAGCACTACATAGTCCTCTGATAAAGGGAAAGAAAGGAGTTCTGGAGGCAGGGGGAATGGCCGATCTAGACAGGGTCATCTAGGGGAGGGTGCTGGGCGTGTTTCAGCGTATATTCTTCAAAATACTATTATTCATTTCAGTGGTCTCTATACCTGGGCCCCCTAGCCCCCCTGTAACCACCACTGATACATCTATGACTTTATGTGTAACCATCCAGAGAAATTCATTTTCGAAAACTATTTGGCCTGGCCAGAGTAAAAAATAGTAACATTATAGATTTAAATTAATCTGCTTGTGGCATTGTGGTGTGCCACCAAAGTTGAATAAAAGTATATCCTACATGGTGCAGTGTACCTAAAAAGTACGAAGCTCTTTCTTGAGTATTTCGTATTTAAGTTAGTTGTTTTCACGTATGAAATACGTACGCAAAACACAAGTAAATTTTCGTATGGATTTCGTATGTAGGTTTTTTGGGCTTTAGTTTGATTTTAATGCAGATTTTTTTTTAGATAGGCTAATGTAAGGTCTAAACTTAAACCATTTGTGACAACCACCTTACACTAAAATGGCCAAAGTAACTGAAAAGTACCCGTTTGAACTTTGACATTTTTATGAATTTGTACGAAGATGTACGTACGTACTACGGATAGGCTCTTTTTTTGAGTTTCGCTCATAGAATTTACGTACGTACTTCGTGTGCTGCACAATTGCCAGCGCACCATGTACCATACATGCATTTTCAAACACAGTGCAAACCGAAACTTTATTAACAAGCCATTATCAACCAAATGTGATGCTAAATGTAGTACTTCCTTGTCGATTGACCCATAGAACTGTCACAGTTTTTAAGTACATTTCCTTTTTTTCCCAAAAGTCAAAGTTAGACCTTTTGGTCTTTGCCTCTTGGTTTATACATGTAGATCCTCTTAGTGTCCATCAATCAACTTCCTTTCTGGGAGTCTTTAGCTTTTTAGTAGTGAAATGGGGTAATGTAGGGGCCGGAAGCAACTGATATGCCACTAGACTCTCATGTTGTTTGACCAAAATGATTTTTGTGTGTGTAAGGCAGGATTGGAGGCTATGAAGGTATGGATAATGCAAAATTCTTAGGCTGGAGTTCTTGTTTGATACATGAAATCTTATCCAGTGATAGACAAGAATCTGCAAGATTTTGCAATCATTAACCCATTTTTGCGTCTTCGTTTTGCTCAGAATGTTCACTCGCAATATTACTCAGTCAACTCAAAACAAATAGCTCAACTAAATAAAAACTGACTCAGTTGTTTCATAGTTATGAGTCAGTTATAGGTTATTCTGCTACCTGGAAATGAACGCTGGACATATATAGAAAGGCCAGGATCTGGTTTGGAATGAATTCTTGTGTGCGCAACTCCTCGCTTCAGAGGGTGTGGGTTCGAATTCTCTCTCATAACTCAATTCTGTCTGGTGCCAGAGGGTACTTAGTGCTCACGGTTCTATGCTAAGATAATAAACGGACCCACCCTTTGAGACCAGAAAGGACATTGGTGTGGATTCTAAGTCATGACATCTCATCGTTATGCCAACCTCTGGCAGCTGCTCAATGCTCATAATAGCTTAAAGCTCCTATTAAGTCAGCCGATTCTATGTAAAATTCAACTTGCTGTTATAGATCATGAACTGATCGATTTTAAGTAGAGTAAACATTTCCAATCAAGAGAATTGTGTGTTACCCCTAATTAAGTGAGTTTAACTGACTGTAAAGCTTAAATTACTTAAGGAGAGTCCTGTGATGCTTGATTTTGTAAACAAAAGAAGATTCTATCATGGCATGAGAAACTGTTCGTTTATATTTTTGAAGAAATTTATCTTTATGTATTGAGCTTAGAAAGGTAGTTATGTAAATTTAATTTTTCGAAAATTTTGATATGACTCTAATCTTATTTTTTGACATAATTTTAATTTGGCAACGTATAATACTAGCTTCAAGCGCTATCAGCACTGAAACATTGAATTCTGTTTGTCGACATCCAAGACACATATCATGGAGCAACTAGAGTATTTCTTACATAAAATGTCTTTCCATAGACCTACAATATCAATTGTGATGATGAAAACTGTAAGTCAATAAACATTTCCATCTGAGGGAGGATTTGACCTCTATTTCCTGAAGCCAAATGCCCCGGTTAAGGAGTAGTTGAAAACACATTGATTAGTGTTCAGACTATAGAAATACATAGAACGGACATGAGCCTGTATGATGCCACCTCAAGATGAGGTCACCAAATCCGCCATATTGGAACTGCCCTGAGACATGACGTCACAATAGACTAATTATGATGTGACGTCATGTCATTGTTATAAGTGACATCACTGTTATTGGTGACGTCACAATACCATTTTGTCAGGATACAGGGCAGTTCCAAGATGGTGGATTTGGTTGCTTCATCTGCCAGAGCCTCATGTCCGTTCTATGTATTTCTATGGTTCAGACACAGGTATGATGAATATACTCAGTAGTAGTAGAGGATGTATTAAGAAGTATGGCCCTGTTCACGAAAAAAGTGAAAACGGAAACATAATACAATTTTGGTGAATGTTTTCACAATTGTTACAAAAGCATAATTTAATATTAAAAATCCAGAAGTGAGATATCCCGGTTAAATAAAAAGTTTCTGCAACTGAAAGGTTTGGTCACATGACAATTCATAGTTACAGGTTCCTTGATTAGATTTAAATATTTATTGACTTGTTCTGTCTCCATATGGGGATTACGACAGGTATTATCGGTAGGTGGTGCAATGATAAGGGGGGAGTGCTATTTTTGTCTTGGGGAAGCCCACCTGATGACGTATTATCTGGTTAGTTTGCAAAGTGAGTGAAATCCTGTGACCAACAGTTAATAATAATCTGGTTGTTAACATGTTATAATCCCCCAATCTGTACGACAACAACACTCTTTTCTGTTGAACTGATTTTTGGGAACATAATCAATACAGTGTAGCTGACCCAAACAATCAAACATTCAACAAACACACTCATTAAGTCAGACTCCTTGGCTTGGTCAACAACACCAATCACCTTGCTGAAAAGGGGATTCCATCTGAGCTCCTATTGCTTGGAGACACCACCTGTTCATAAATTCAGAACTACAAAGTGGAGACAGACCTATTGTGAAAGTCAAACATTCATTACAGAAATAATGTTATAACAAACAGAGAATCATAGAGGAACATTTTTGTTACAGCGGCTAATACTGAAACAAAAACATCTACTAAGTAGAAGATTAGACCTTGTATTTTTTCCACAAAAATGATTTGCTTTTTAATTTTTTTAAGCATTTTTTTTTTTCAAAAAGGATCAACATTATCAGAAACAATATATTCTTTTACACTAAATCCTTGATATTTCTGAACAAAATTGTTCCACAAAAATCATATGCTCAAATCATGAAGGGGTCATCAACCGGTTTATTCATAAGAGTTAGCTTTTCATAAACGATCCAATGCGACAGTAAACTATGTTTCATGATCACATCGACCATTTGAGTGCCAAACTGACTGCCACTTTGAGTCAGTCGCTACTCAGTCGATACCATTTCTCTGTTGACAAATGACCACAAATGGAATAGCGCAGATGGAAAGTGACCATTTTTATCAGCTCTCTATATATAGAAGCTTTTTTTGTCTTGTCATGATTACAGGCCAGGAAAAATCTCAGAGAACAAACAGCTTCAACGAAAGCCATTTTTCTGACTGGGAATTGTGATTCTCCGCAGAATCTTAATCTCTGAATGAAATACTACACGTTCTCAGTTTTCTTTGTACTTCTGGAAATCAGAACACTTTGACTGCTCAATTACTTCGTTGATGGAGTTGAAAGAAAGTTTTTAGCAAATGTTGTTCGTCATATATTACATTGTCACTCCCTTGGTCATTCATTCCATTCGCTCTCTGTGATTTCTATCTCTCTTTCTGTTGATCAATAAATCGATATATACAGTTTGTTTCACACCATGCAAACTGGTGTTTGGCCTCCACAGGTCACACAGTAGAAATAAACATACTCACGGGTAGAACAGCTATTTTGTAATTTGTCTATCAGGTTTTTGTGATGTTTTGGTGCAGAATTTTTATGGGAATTTTGAAGACGAACATCTATGCGACCCTCTATGCTAGAAATGAGACTGTATATCCTATATCAAATTTGAAGGTTTTGCCCACACCTCATTTCTTTATGGACATCGCCAATTCTCCATGGATTTAGCCATACTATACATCAATCTTCATGTTTTCAAAACCTCTACATATTTTTATCTTTACAGAACTATCTGTTACCTCTAACAACCTATCTACACCTGCATGATATCCACAAATCTCTATTCACGTGGCTTCTGTAAAATAGTAGCAGTGCGTTGTTCTCCCTGGCCGGCAAAGAGGGACCCATCAATAAAATGCACCACACCCTTTCAAACTTTTGCAGACTTAAGTCGCGCATAACACCTTATTGTTGAAATGCACCTACACACGTATGGGATCGCCATTCCGTCGGGAGGGGGAGGCTGTTGCTATTGTTTCTCACATTTTTACATGCTACAAATACATCTCACCCCGCCACTACATTTGCCGTCATTTCACATTTGCTCTGAAATATTTGTGTCTAATGGGAAGTTCTAGTGTTTTAATATTATACTGTTTCGACCTCCATTGATACATCTTTCTATCCTTTCATCTTTTGTCGAAGCATCGTTACTTATTCAATGCTTATCCGTCTTCTTATACCTAATCATTTTGTCTTAGAACATTTTTATATGATTGAAGGAGAGGGATCTCATTTTAATCCATGTGGCAACACAGTGTTCACAGTGCATGGTGGTTTAATTTTGTCATATAGGGACAATGAATGAGATTTTGATGACCGCAAGACGCACCTGACCAGCTATGTCATGCAACTCAAGTAAAATGGCATCATTAAAGTTAAATGGCTCCTTAAAAACAAAAAATATACAGGCCATGGAGCTGTTCTGTAGAATGTGGCTTAGTTTCTAAGAATCTTATGGGCAGTCATTATTGATTCAGATTCAGATATAATTTTATTTCCAATATTTTGTCAACAAAGTAATACATTTGCGCTAAGTATAAATAAATGGTGGAGACCCCAATGAAGGCCCAAAGGACCGCTATGTAGGGGCCACCAGATGTAAGTAAGGTACATGAGAGGAGAGGTGGGAGGCAGCAAAGAGATACGTAGGAATTCGACGACACAGTAAAAAGACAAGCTAATCCCTAGTTTACTATTCCCATGACATGTAAGTCACACAGATATCTATCAGTCGCTCTGTAAGTCGCTCTGTAAGTCGCTCTCTCAGCTATGTTCTTCAAGAAATGAAGTAAAGAAAGCTAATAAACTGCATGGGCAAATAAAATGCATCTCACTTGGGGTAAATATTACGTATGCATGTCCTTTTTTCAAAGTTAGAATCACTTAATTTTAAGAGAAAAATTTTCATTCAAAAAATGTTATCCGAGTGATTGCATCCTCCTACTTACAAATATGGATTGAGATAATTTTTTTTACCCTAAATGGCAATCATGAATATGATCACATGTACTTGACTGAAAAATTCAGAAGTCTACATCCGAAAGAAAGCCTGTTATACTGGTCTAAGAGCTGTCAGCTGCAATGTCGACCAGTCGAGAGCAAATTATTTTATTACAGATCTCGTATAAGTGTGCCATGTTCCATGTGAATATAAGCACAGATGATGTCAGTATTGCAATACTGACATCACTATTGGCACTCCAAGCTTGAGTGTTGATTCCAACTGCTACCAACAAGTGAGGCTTATGGGCTGCCTAAGTGTGAATAACAATTCATTGGTATGGTTGTTTGATTCAGTTGGAGCAGGTGAAACTGATATGTTTGAGCCACTTGCTTGATCCATCATGGACATTCATGGTGTCCTGTTGTGAAATTTCTCTTTGAGGGCAGTACCTTGTGGCTTTTCAGCCTTTTAGGTGAGATCTGTGCCAAAGAAACTGTTCAGAATTGATGACTGGCATGGGGATGATGGGGAGATTTTTTGGAAGTGAACGTGGCGGTGTTGCATGGGCATACCAGAGGACGAGAAATGGGGGGGGGTGATAGCTGCCCCCCAAAAATTTGGGAAAAGGTCGGACAGCGAGGCTAATAATTCGATTATTGTGGATTTGTAATAGTGTGATCAGTATGGGTTCCAAGTGACACAGCTGAAACTGCGAATATACCAACTGTGAAATCATTATGCTGATGCTGACATCACAAGAGCACTGTGGCAGTTGAAAAGAACATGGCACACTAATATGAGATCTGTAATAACAGCTCTTGGTCTGAAAATAACTCTTTGCTATTGATTGTAATGAATCACGTCAAAATTGTGAATTGATTTTGTTTACCAGTTCTGTTGTTGGTCAATTATCCTTTGCAAATAATCATTAAAACGACTGATTATCATTGGAGTATTTTGACATATTACAGATGATTTCATATTTGTAGACATTTGAGTTAGAAAATACATAATTTTTCTTGTGTATTGGGCAGTAATGTTAAAATTATAGCATGTATATATTTTTCTGTTTTGGAACGTTATTGTATACATCTATCTACATAGTTGTGCTTTTTTAGGAGTGTCATCCACATAACATTAATATCAAAATAACATTGATACTTTTCTCACAACTGTCAAAAATGTATACCCCCCTTTGTTTCATGCTTATTTGTACTTTCATACATTCCAAGCAGATTTTTATTATGTCCCCTTTCTTTTGTTAAAATTTCATACCCCCCTTAATCATGTTGCAAGTAATAAGTACCCCCTTGAAACATGTGTGAAAAATAGGTGCTCCGTCGGGCGGAACTCATTCCCCCAGTCATAAATTCTATTTATCCTGCAAGGTAATAGTTTCTGGACAAAAGGCAAAAATTAGTACTGCCCCCACCCCTCTAGAAGCATGTAGCACCAACTCAGGTAAAACTTCAGTCTCCCCCTCAACCCAGATTTAACATCAATTTAAACAATCAACTGTTGTACACAGGAGTGTGAGATACAACAGTTCATGAAGAAATGAAAGATTTCATGCGGATTGCAGTTTGACATGTGTAAACAACTGTCACAATACCAAATTGGCCTTCGCAGTACATACTATTGGTCAATATTATGACATCCTTTTTCCAGCAATACATCACTTGCTTGAAGCAAGCTGAAAAAAGTGACACGCAATAGGCAACTTGACCAATCACATGGCAGGATTTTCTGATGTCAGACTAGAAATTTTGCAAAATATTTTGTTATTTCATCAATGTCTACAAATATGAAATCATCTGTAACAGTATTAGCTTTCCTTTTTTAAAAGTATTGTGAATTTATTCGGGATAAGCAGGACTAACATGCATGATCTAGTTATACCATTTAACCATATGACTGAATAATTGAACTAAATCCAGTAACTTAAAAATGCGAAAAATGCGTACGTGTAGGCCTGCTTGGCTCTCACAATATTTGGTATTGTCTTTTCCGAAATACTAATTTGGATGTATGCACACGGTTTTACTGTTGGCTCAGCTGACAAGTGATCTAGTTTGTGGAACAATCAACATAATAATATTTCTTCATTTTTAAATCGATGTCTTTGTTCATGAATAAGGCTGTCTATTTGCAAGTGCCTGCAATATTTCTGGTTATAAATTCAGATGTGCAGGTCCTACTGTTATCTATCTGTATCTATTTGCATACAGATTATGTGAAAGGAAAGGGCAAAAATGTCACTTGGAAAGTCTTAGATCTGTTAAAGGCATCAATATATATTTCACTACATAATATTTTCAATATTTAGCATACAGCCTTTTATTTCCCCAACACAACTTATTCAGATGGGGCTGCATTGGAAAGTCGAAAGGTGTCTAGACGTCATCTCTCCCGAAATCAGCCATATTCAAGCTATTCATATCCCCATCAAAAGGCCTCACACAGCCTCCTGAATCGGGATTGAAACAAATTCAATGGACTCCCATGGAATTCTGCATCAGGAGTGACATATACTCTTCCTAATAGTTCTTTAGAGCACATTTTGACTGAAAGCCAGAAGAGAAGATATTTATCTCTTTACATCTCTATATTTCATGTTTCGCCAGTTGAATAATCTCATTTGATGTATAAAACAGTGCAGTTGGGAGGTCTTCAGATTTGTTACAGAACATGAGTGATGCTCTACTGATATACAACTAAAGTGCCATTTACTTTCTATGGTTCAAGGAAATCGGTAAATGCCATTTAAAAATAATTACCTTCCTTGTCATACTTACATGGAATCTCAAGTTCTTTTCTATACTGTTGAACTGTGATGTCAGAGATGACTCTTTTCTAGCATTGCAATATATGTAAATTAACTACAAGCTGTGATGTCATTTTAAACTGGGTAAGATTCCCTTGCTTCTAACAATGCGAATCCACCAAACTGAGCATCACAGTTTCAACTCAGTGTCAGAGTGAAAATTGTGTCTGGGAAAACCCATGCAAGTTTGACATCACAGCCTATCAGCCAATGGGCTGCCAGAACAAATATACATAACATAAGCCATGTGTTTACAAACAAATTGTCAAAGCCTTCTGTTTATACCAACTTCAATCAAAGTTTAAATTTGTAAGTTAACAAGTTTGTAGATTAATCAAACAACTCTGTGGAGATTATAACAGTTGTCTACTGTGAATACTCACAAAGCTGCCATTTGGTAGGATTAGACTGGTGATTGCTGTGATAAATAATTGGGATCACAAATGTAATGCTTCCTTCAATGTATCAATGTTTGAACTGTGATGCGTAGTTTACTGTCAGCCCATTGGTTATCAAGCTGTGATGACGTAGTTGTAGGGGCTATCCCTGATAAAACTCTTACTCTGACACTGTGTTGAAACTGTGACACTCAGTTCAGGAGGATCAACATTGGCTATAAGCTGGGGAATCTGACCCAGTTTGAAATTACATCACAGCTTGTAGTTAATTTGCATATATTGCAATTAAATGCTAGAAGAGAGTCATCTCTTACATCACAATTCAATAGCATAGAAAAAAAATTAAGATTCCACGTAAGTATGACAAGGACTGTAAATACTGCATTATAAGCTAGCAATTACACACTGGTTAATAGGTGCAGAAGTTATACAAAACAACATGGTATCAAACTTTACTGAGCAAGAAACTTAATGCACAGAGCATTCACAACATGAAATGATCAAATGAAGAGAGTATTTCAAGTTGAAAGGTGCCTCACAGTCTGCTATAGATTGTTTAGTCAACTCAAGTACAAATAAATAGAGAAAAGAGTTCCATCATCGTCAAGTACTGCAATTTGGTGAGTAGGTTAATCTATGATAGTAGGTGGAAAAGTTGGCAACTTCCATTCAGGAAAGAAGAATGGGTTTTTTAAACTTAATTGGTAGCAAAATTAGAAATATGGCTACTGCTCGTCTACTGGTCAAACACACCCATACAGTGGCAAACAAGCCTGCATTTCATGGCAGACAATCGCTGGGTGCAGGTTCTAATAGACACTCTGACCAGATTCACTCTGCCTTGTTTGTACACCAGTCTCACATAATTTGCCATATTGTTATTTAGCCTAACTAGGGCACAAATTCAGGGAGCAAATCCTCAAATCATTCATATGTCATCCATTTAAGCAAGCTGTGCCAAAATTGATTTGGGAGGAAGTTCAGAACATTGTAACAGTTTGCTTTTTGTTGATGTCTGCTCAACCTTCCAAGCACATGTTAATCTCACTTGTGCCAAATGCATTTCCAGTGTAACAAAATTATTTTCTTTTTTATTCCATGAGCCAAAAGTCATTAAAGTTGTTCAGAAACTGGAAGTTATAATATGTCAATAAGCAGACAGAATAAAGACCTCTCTCAGGCAATCTACTTCAGCTCTTCTAGAGAATCAACAATCATACTGCACCTCTCTGCTCTTCAGCCTTTTTGTTTGTTACACAATATCACTGCAAGTATATATCAAATGTTTCTTGCATAATTAAGAGCTATTGTAGCCCATGTACCAGCAAAAAAATTAATACCGCCAGAATCTCTACTGCAATTTCAATACAAGCTCTGTGTTGCTAAAAATCTTAATTTTAGGCCTACTCCATTCTAAGCAGCACGACTCACCAAAGTTCAAGTAGTGTTTGTCAGAAATCCCTTATTGAGTGCTACACATAAGATACCTTAGGAAGCATTTCATACCTGGCAAACATTACCATTGAGCTAATGGCTTGATCAACAAGAATTGTCATGATACATATCCTTGTTTCTATGTCATGCTGGAAATCAGCTCAATTAATTCATACACATAATGATTCTGGATCATGATGCGATAAATGATACCACAAGCCATCAGGCAATTGATGTTGGCATGATGATGGATATTAACCTCATTAAATAAATATTCTTGGGCTAGCATTCCACCACTCTGTGAGGATGTAATAGTGATCTATGATAAAACAATACTCACCAAGCTGCAGTGACAAGCTGTCAACATCCAAATGTGCTCAATGTAATGCAACCTGTTCAGCTGCTTGCCTGTCTGTCAAAGATTTTGATTATATTTTCTTTTTTCCAAAGAGTCTAAGTTAGATATATCAGTCTTTTCCTCATCGGCTCATAGATACTCTTAGTTTTCATAAAACAAATTTCTCTCTGGAAGTAATTTAGCGTATTTTTAAAAGTGAAAACTGAAATGGGGCAATGCAGGGAGGCAGAAGTAGCTGAAATGTCACTAGACTTTCATGTTGTATGAGC
>JAPTHN010000091.1:509111-660666 GCA_026936325.1 Platynereis dumerilii | reverse complement strand
ATCTCTTTGCCAATCAGTAATAGTCTGAAAATATAAAATCTTACTTGATTTAGTGTTTACTACAAATAATTCTTCTTCTTCTTAGCGGTTACTCGATCAACATCAAGACTTGATGGCTGTGTCGAGGAGTGTGAGTGCGCATGCGGCTATTAGATTAAAATCCGTGAGTGCAAGTAATGATTTTAAAAACTTGAGTTTAAAAACAGAGGTTTAACTGCACCTCACTAAAAGCATTTATATTATTTACAGTTTTTAGTCAGACGACTTTTAAACGACTCGAGTGAGTCTGCGTTGACTACGTCATCTGGTAATGTATTCCAGTCTCTGATTGTTCGTGGATAAAAACTGAACTTGATATAGTCCTGCGTTGTATCAGGAACAACAAAGGCCCTAGAGTTCTTGATACGACCTGAAGATCTGGCGCTTGGTACAAGGTGTTCATGTTGACTTGGCATCTCTTCTTATTTGTTTGTTGCTTTATAGAGCATACAAAGTCTCATGAATTTCCTTCTGCTTTCCAGGCTTGGCCATTTCAAGGTCTGTAGCATCTGGCTGACTGAGCTTCTGTTTCCGTATCGATTTAGGACGTATCTGGCTGCTGCACGTTGAACCATCTCTAGTCTTTTAATGTTATGTTGCGTGTACGGGTCCCACAGGGTTGGCGCATATTCTAGGAGAGGACATACGAGGGCTTTGTATGCCCTTTCTTTAATTGATGACGACTTGCTCTGGAGGTTTCTTTTCAGAAATCCCAGATTTTTACTTGCTTTTGCAATTATATTGGAGATGTGTGTATTCCAAGTGAAATCTGATGTTAGTGTCACTCCGAGGTACTTTGCTTGTTGCACGTGTTCAAGTTCGTGTCCATGAAGTTTGTAGTTATATCGGCTGATGTTTCTGCTCTTTGATATTGTAAGGACCTCGCATTTCTGGGGGTGAAACTTCATGAGCCATTTCTGCTCCCATTCTCCAAGCTTGTTTAGATCCTCTTGAAGTTTCGAGGCATCTTCTTCTCCTTTTACTGCTAGGTATGCGACCGTGTCGTCTGCGAAGAGGCGTACCGTTGATGTCATATTCTCTGCGATGTCGTTAATGTAGTAGGTGAATAAGCAAGGGCCAAGTACTGATCCTTGGGGGACTCCCGATGTAACAGGGCATTTGTCTGATTTTTCTCCCTCAAGTACTACGCATTGTTGACGATCGGCTAGGAATGCTTCTATCCAGTTGTTAGTTTTGCCCCTGACCCCGAAGTAGTTTAGCTTGTATATCAGATGTTTGTGGCTGACCTTATCAAAGGCTTTGGCGAAGTCCATGATGAGGACATCCGTCTGTGCATAATAAGAGACAGATTGGTTTTATTTTACGGTATAGATATATTATAGTCCTTGTCATACTTATGCAGAATCTCAATTTTTTTTTCTATGCTGTTGAACTGTGATGTCAGAGATGACTCTATTCTAGCATTGCAATATATGTAATTTAACTACAAGCTGTGATGTCATTTCAAACTGGGTCAGATTTCCCAGCTTCTAGCCAATGTTGATCCTCCTGAACTGAGCGTCACAGTTTCAACACAGTGTCAGGGTAAGATTTTTATCAGGGATAGCCCCTACAACTACGTCATCACAGCTTGATAGCCAATGGGCTGACAGTAAACTACGGATCACAGTTCAAACACTGATATATTGAAGGAAGCATTACATTTGTGATCCCAATGATTTATCACAGCAATCACCAGTCTAATCCTACCAAATGGCAGCTTTGTGAGCATTCACAGTAGACAACTGTTATAATCCCCACAGAGTTGTTTGATTAATCTACATACTTGCTAACTTACAGCTTTAAACTTTGATGGAAGCTGGTATAAACAGAAGGCTTTGACAATTTGTTTGTAAACACATGGCTTATGTTATGTATATTTGTTCTGGCAGCCCATTGGCTGAGAGGCTGTGATGTCATAGTTGCATTGGTTTTCCCAGACACAATTTTCACTCTGACACTGAGTTGAAACTGTGATGCTCAGTTTGGTGGATTGGCATTGGTTAGAAATTCAACAGCATAGAAAAACAACTTGAGATTCCACGTAAGTATGACAAGGACTGTAATGACTATTGAATTTGTGAACGAAGTGACAGTGCGGGCATTTTGACTTCATTTAATGTCAGGGCAATCAAGCTGGCGTCCCAGACGTCATCCTGACATTGGTTTAACAGAAAGTGACGACAAACGCCCACTGAGAAGAAATATATAAAACGAATGAAAAATCTTTAAAGTAGGAAGCACAAATGAAAAAATTATTGAATTTTGAAAAGATATCACCAGACTTCTAATGA
Source organism: Platynereis dumerilii (assembly GCA_026936325.1). Taxonomy (NCBI): domain Eukaryota; kingdom Metazoa; phylum Annelida; class Polychaeta; order Phyllodocida; family Nereididae; genus Platynereis; species Platynereis dumerilii. Next base: position 658,333 of record JAPTHN010000091.1, on the reverse strand, counting down.
TTTCTTATCATCATGGTGCATTGTCGTCATCAATTGAAACAAAAATAAAATAAATCAAGGATCTAGCAGAGAAAACAACCGAAAAGAAAAGTATTGGGACAACTGGGAGCCTTGAAGTACGATTTCATGCTGTTGGTTACATTATGCTTTTGTGCAGACGGTGTTAGTACTTCTAATGTCCCTGCTGTGGTTGTGAATGCCTCATACTTCACAGACACTTCTTGATGCCCCACATAAGGCAATGTCAAAGGTGAAGTAAATCTTCCCTAAAGGTAGTGAAAAAAGGCACAGCTCGGGATCATATTAGACTTTGAGTGGGCATTACAGCAACCAACGGTTACAGCAAATTTTACCGCTTTGGCTGCTGTGATTGCACCATTTGCCTGATTTGTATTCTATCCCTTTTTATAGGCCTAGGTCGAAAAGTGTATGTTTCATAGCCTCCATGTACTTCTCTCAGGGTCGAATGTCAAGGAAAAATTCTTTTGTTTTAAAGCCTCATGAGCAGTATCCCAGCTGGATGTCACTTTGAATAACTTTTAGATTCAAATGCCACGTTTGTACACTTGACTAACATCTTACAACAAAGATAGCCCTCTACACAAATATATCAGAGAAAATCGAATGAGTGTTCGAAGTGTCATAGCCCTGTCCAGTTCTTTGGGACTGTCGTTGGTAAGTTTTTAATGGTCAAATGTTCTTTCAAGTTCTGCAACTTTGATTGCGACAATTCATAGCCAGACCAATCACTTTAGGTTTTTTAACTGGTGTCTGATGAGAATTATTTATTATCTCCTGTTCTTGTTTCAGATATATGGAAAGATTCAGTAGCAGTGTAAGTAGAGGGAAAGACCAATGGAAAAAAGCAAAATTAATATTGGGAAAAAATTCATATCCTCAATTATTTTATGATTGTGACAAATATTCAAATACCAAGTACTGTAATTCAGCCCAATAAGCTGTGGAAAGCACCCACGAGAAAATGATTATTACTGACTTGGGTCTTGTTCATTGCCTATAGATGCATGTTCATTGAGAGGCAATTTCCTGCTGCGGGCCTTATAGCTCCATATTATGACAATATCTCAGATATATATGGTTTGTTCGTTACATAAAAGGTCAATAAAAAATATGACAGTTCGACTCAATATTATGACAATATCTCAAATATTTATGGTTTTGTTCGTTCCATAAAAGCTCAATAAAAAATGTGGCAATTCTTATCATTGGATATAGACCTTCTGATCAAAGGTTATCTTTAAAGATATTGTCAAGTTAACAATGTGTCCTTGTTGTAGTAAAATTTAAAAAAGATGTGTTATATATATACCAAGACAGCCCAGGCACACTCATGAAAAAAAAAGTTAGACTCTCCTTCACTTAAAACACTCCAGCTCATTGATATGGCATACCTCTGCATTACACCCCGCGTTGCAAGTCAAGTCAGAGTTAAAACTTCCAAATCCTATTTGCTTGACAAGAATTTTAACTGACTAGTCAGGTAAGTTGTCTAACTCTGACTTCACTTGATTTCACTTGAGTTCAACTTACTTCAGCTATTTAAAGCAATTTTATGGGTCTCTTTTCTGTAACATTACATTATAACTTTGGAAACTTTCCCTATTTTCAAACTAGGAAGAGAGTGCAGTATGCTACGAGGGGTTTTCCATAAGTTCTGTCCAAGTGGCCATAACATCAGCTATATTTTATGCAGAGACATGATATTTGGGTCAATGAAAGCTGAGGTAATTTCCAGTTGATACTGGATCAGATCGTAGAAATAAAAATAATTGTTGATTTTGTTACCATGGAAACCAGAAGCCTTGAAATGCGGCCCAGAGCATAAAAGCAGGCAGTGACACATATGTCTTGTCAAAATATTTAATTACTTTAAAAGCTTTCAAACGGAAGCACGTGAAAAACAAGCATCATCATTTCACAACTTGTCTAAGTGATCAACTAGGGTATACATTCATGTTTCTTCATACTTTCAATCCATTTGAAAAAGCATGCCTCTAAATCATCAAGGTTGAGGACAGTTTCGGAGTTATGCTTTTTTCACGGTTCTTGGATTCTCTGGTGTGTCTTCTATTCCTTCAGAAAAGCTCATATAAGGTGCAGATGGTTTTATTACTCAAACCATCTTTCTGTTATGTATATTTAAGAAGATTTTTACTCTCCCTGTCAGATTTTGAAAGCAAATTATATGAATTTCATAGATGATTTTGACCTCGTTCACCAATCTTAAAGATGCTCATCTCATGGAAAACAGAAGCCATTGAATCAAGGATGGTTATAAAAGTGACTAAAATATGCTTAATATCATTGTTTCCGTTGTTATTCAGTGCTCCACAATAAGGCCATTGCGTGTTATGAGAAAACAATTATCTATACGCTTCGATTTTGCATATGAAGGCAGTTACACTGGAGCTGACAGTAAGAAATCCCTGCAAAATCTGGGCCGCATTCCATGACTTCAGGTTTCCAGGGCAACAAAACAACAATTTATTTTTATTTCTAGAATCTGCTATTTTGCAAGTAAATTGCATATTACCTCAATATCACCTGACCCTAATTTCATTTACCTGTGTAATATACGTCAAAAGTTATAACAAGTTGGACAGAAATTTTGGAAAACCCCTCGTAATGTGTCAGATTCGTATTCAGTTTGAAGTTAACAAAGGCCTTCAAATAATATAAAAACATGAATTGTGCTCTTTAAGCTGTTAAAAAAATCATGCCAAAACCACTTCTGTGAGGTAAATGTTATGATACAATGGCTTGACTTTAGCTGACTCAAGTCTGACTTTACTGGGCTCAACATTAACTTGCTGCTTGATAAGCTAACTGACTTGACTAGTCGACTTTTTACAGTTGACTTCGGGGTCTACTCCTTTCCTTAGAAATTGGCGAGTTTGATAACTTCTGCTTTCTGCACCAGATGAAGTTAGTTGAGGATGTAAAGTTTATATGTCATATGATTATATGGTATTAATATAATTGGTTAATTTCAGTATAACATTGTGTCACACTTAAGATTATGTGAATTACTGTCTGTGTCTCTGGTCCATGTATCAAAGCAAAAAAAATGAGATGAATGGAAAGTTTAGAGCCTCTTTTGGCTGGAAGATCAGTGCCACTTCAGACCTGAAGTGCCTTTGGCTGTCTTTACAACCCTGCTACAGACTTCGTAACATGACATTATGGGCTTAGGGGTCAGATTACTGACCCTTGAGGCATCTCAATGCACCTTTGGCCCTTAAGGGCATAAAACAGAGGCTCAGGGAAGGCACATGTGGGGTACATCCCCTCTAATCCAACTTAGGTCATTCTGGAGGCAGTTATGTCACTAACATACTTTGGGCTGTCTCATCCATGTATGGACTATGATGTAAATACATTTTACGCAAATTTTATGTAACAAAATTCTTGGATTATACTGATGTTATTAAATCTATATACATTTTTAGGAAGTTTAATGGTGTCACCTGATTTAGGATTCCTTTCTTACCATTTCAAAACAGACTTCCATAATAGATAGAACAATATGTTTATGCATAATGGTAAACGTTTATTCCTTGGAAAGGCACATTAAAACGCACAGCACAAGAAACAAACTGCCAGAGACAATTACTGAGATAGTAAGCAGACCTGATTAGCTAAATTGTTGGCGTGTTCTTCAATGTGGTATGACATATGGAAAAAACTTCATATCCTCAATTATTTTATCAATGTGAAAAACGTTCAAATAGCTAGTACTTATTGTGTAATTCAGCCCAATAAGCTGTGGAAAGTACCCACAAGGAAATGATTATACTGACTTGGGTCTTGTTCATTGCCTATGCATGTTCATTGAGAGGCAATTTCCGGCTTTGGGCCAGATATCTCCATATTATGACAATATCTCAAATATCTGGTTGTTTCATTGCATACAAGGTCAATAACAAATTTGGCAGTACTAAACATTGCTGATTAGTTTCATAGAGCTTCTGAATAACGGGTATCATAAAATATATTGTCCAGTCAAGAATGTGTCCTTGTTGTAGAAAAAAAAAATGTAATTTTCATTTTGCAGAGGAGAACCCAGACACAAAGGTTCAAGAGTAAAACTCTTTTTCAATTAAAACACTCCTGCTCATTGATATAACATACCTCTGCATAAGACCCCGAAGAAAGTCAAGAGTTTTAGAACTTCAACTCAGACTTGCTTGACAAGAATCCAACTGACTGGTCAGGTAGGTTGTCTAACTCTGACTTCACTTGACTCACTTGACTTCAACTTACTTCAGCTATTTAAAGCAATTTAATAGGGCTCTTTTCTGCAACATTACATCATAACTTTGGAAACCTTCCTTATTTCCAAACTTGGAAGAGAGTGCAGTACGCTAATGTGTCGCTAACAGATTAATTATTTTTAAGGAGTTTAAAGTCGACAATAGCCTTCAAATAGTATTGAAATATGAATTGTTCTCTTAAACTGTTCAAAAATTCATACCAAAACTATTTCTGTAAGGCAAAGGTTGTGCAACAGTGACTTGACTTTAGCTGGCCTACACTTCAACTTTCTGCTTGGAAAGTTGACTGTGACTTGACAAATTATGCATTCAACTTCGGAGTCAACTTTGCATTTCCTTAGAAAATGGCAAATTTGATAACTTCTGCTTTCTGCACAAGATGATGTTAGTTGAGAAAGTGCAGTGTACATGTATGTCATATGATTTTATGGTCGGGTTCATGATATTGTTATAATTGGTGAATTTCAGTATTACATTGTGTCACACTTAATATTATGTGAATTAACGTTTGTGCTTCTGGTCCATGTATCAAAGCAAAAAAACTGAGATGAATGGATATTTCAGAGCCTCCTTTGGCTGGAAGATCAGTGCCACTTCAGACCTGACGAGCCTTTGGCTGTCTTTACAACCCTGCTATGTCAGCTACAGACTTTGTAACATGACATTATGGGCTGAGGGGTCAGATTACTGACCCTTGAGGCATCCCAATGTACCTTTGGCCCTTAAGGGCATAAAACAGAGGTTCAGGGAAGGCACATGTGGTGAATATCCCCTCTAATCCAACCTAGGTCATTCTGGAGGCAATTATGTCACTAACCTACTTCATGCAGTCTTGTCCATGCATGGGCTAATGGTGTATATCACTTTTTAAACCAATTTTGTGTCACAACATTCTTGGATTATAGTGAAGTAATTAATTTTACTGTAAAATTTTAGGAAGCTCAACAGTGTACCTGATTTAGGATTTCTTAATTTCTATTGCAATACAGACTTTCAAAAAGATTGAATAATCTTTTTTATTCACAAGGGTAAACAATAATTCCTTGGAAAGGTACATTCACACTAACAGCAACAGAGACAAACTACCAGAAACAAAAACTGAGAATGCAAGCTGACCTGATCAGCTAAAACCATACCTTGACATATTTTTCATTGTGCTATGACATAACACTCTTTCACATTTTGATTTTTCATGTTTTGCGGATTATATTTCAGAATGATAATAACTGGTTGCTTGATCACATCAATACAATATTTTTTGTAAGAGAAAACCTAAGACATAATTTCATATGCTGCAGAATGATGTAATCACTGTGAAAGGATGGTCTGATATGCTGTTTCTGCTCTACAAGATATTACCAAGCCCGATAATTACTCCTTCTATGGTTTGACAGCAAATATATCACTTGATGCTAGAGGCTGAAACAACCCAAGGATATTTGAATTGGCAGAGCACAAGTCCATAATAAATACAGACATATAATTGTATTTTACATTACCCTGGTACTACCACGTGTCAAGTTCATTATGTCTTGCTGTTTCGCAAATGTTAAAATTGCATTCAACTAATGCAGGCAGAAAGTATATAACTTTGTCTTTTAAGTATGATCCCTTTCTATTCATAGTTACTTAAAAAATAAGTAGACCATCTTGATGCAGAACAAGGATCAGCTAGGTTGTTCTTAATCATACATGACGGTGGTTAGTATGCATATTATTGCCTCGATACATCCAACAGTGACATTTTTAGTTTTCTGATTGAACTGAAGGAGTTGAGTTCTGGGGGAAATTACTAACTGGTGATCAAAGAGTGAGCAAACTGATTGATTTCGTGGCATTTCTATGTTGCGCATTTTTTTATGATAGGTCAGCGACATCAAAGAGGATAGAGATGTTTACAAATACCTGCAGCCAATTTGACAACCAGGTTCAGTTTGATCTTACACTTCAACCAACTTTTCTATGTACAGTTCTGGATGATATTGGTATATATAGGAATTATCATGTTCTTAATTGACCTTTTTAATTCTTCTTTTCCTTTTGACACCTGCAACACAAGCAAAAGCCAGACAGAATATCTTATTTCTCCGGGATATATAATTTCATCAAAATCTGCCATCACCTTTCGACAGTGGCATAACTAGGGTGTCTCGAGTGGGGGGGCACCTGGGGGGGCACCCGATTCTCTGGGGGGGCACCCACTATACTAACTGTATATTTTAGCCAAATTCAGACAGTTCATATGGGGGTCACCTGGGGGGGCACAGGTCCAATATGGGGGGGTACGTGCCCCCCCGGGCCCCCCCATAGGGACACCACTGCCTTTCAAAATAATCTAAGCTGAAGGCTGGTAAAATAAGAACCTGCATAGTCAGTAACAACTTGAGATCAGCACTCCCTGGAGACTGGAGAGAAGTAGGCTGTCTATGCATCCTGGCCATGTCAGCTGAAGATGTTCTAATGAAACATTGTAGGCTAGGGAGGCATTTCAAGACACCTTTGGCCCTAAAGGGTATATCATAAGCACTTAAAGGGCATATCATATGCAGAGGCCTAAGGATGCACATGTGGTCTCTTTCTCTTCTACTCCCACTGAGGTCTTTCCCCAAAACATTAGTTTACTAACACACTTGGCACTGTCTTCTCTATTCTCAGGCCATATTGTGGTTTTTCTTTAGCCTGTATACAATTTACTTGCAACAATAAGTACACTTTGTAGCCATGACATAGTTAGTTTCTTTGCTTAGTTTAATATGAGGATGCAAACATCTCATGTTGCTAAATAAAACTTTCAAGTGTCAAGGACATAATTTGTGATGGTCCACAGTTATGTTTATTTTTGACAGTGTATGTCACCTGTGGAGTATGAAACAAACCATAGATGATCTCTTGTCTAATGGAACACACAGTATGACAAACAGCTTTTGTCCTCAGATATTAACACTGAGCAGACACAGGAGATACACACAGCTATATAGTACAGGGTAGGGGTACTATAAAAGTTGAGAGCTACTCAATATTACCCATCCAAGAAAAACAAGGTACGGCAAAGTCAGAAATAAAATATGTATAATTTTCCACATTTTACTACTTTTTAGCAAAAAAATGTACATAATTTAGGGTGATTGCGAAGTTCTCACGTTTGAAGTTCACCAAATGTAATTGCGATTATGTGACGTGACGTTACTGATTCCTTGTGACAATTTTATGACAGTTGACTCGTTGAGACTCATTTATGATTTTTATCACTCGCCTTTCATGTTGTGTACAGCTTGATTTGCCTAAAAAAATCATACCTGTAAAAAGGGTCATGTTCATCAACTCAATTTTCGGTTATGACCACCTTCCAATGTCCTTCCATGAATGATGAATTTTGTTTGATGATTCTTTGCAATACATTGTCAGTTTTATTTTGAACTTGTAACCATCAAATGTTATCAGTTTTGTTTTAGCCTTTTCGTTCTGATATGTTTTTTGCTTCTGTGCTTTCTGCATACCAAGCTTCTCCAAGCACTTATTGACACGATCTACAAGGCTTCCGGAGTCTGGAAAACTGTAGAAATTGATTGGCTGACAGAATTCTTAGTTTTATTGTACTCTTAACATGTGGTCCTGTTGTCTGAGACTGTTGACTTCTCATTGACCTTTAATCCACAGAAGTTAGGTTGTCTCAAAGGTCCGCAGCATTACAGATTTACTTCCGGGTAATATGACCAAACACAGGGAAGCAATATATTGTTTATTTCTCTTTTTAAAACTTCACTTGGTCAACTCCGAGTGTTTGAGTGTTCACCCTGCAATTTTGGATTTGTTCTTTTCTGATAATGCTCAGGGATATGATAGTAATAACTTGCAAATATTGTAAGAACTTGCAAGCAGCACCCCTGTAGACAGAGTAGAATTAGGCTGTCTATACTTCTTGGCCATGTCAGCTACAGATTTTGTAATGAGACATCGGGAGGTCAGAGGCATCCCAAGACGCCAAAGGGCCAAGGATGCACATTTGGCCGCGATCTCTACTAATCCCATTGAGGTCATTCCCTAGAACATTATGTCTTGAACAAATTGGTACTGTCTTTTCCATTCTCAGGACATAACATTATTGTGGTTTTTTATTGACCACATTATACTGACTTTTTGGTCAAGTATGAACTGTGTTTGAGTCAATAAAAACCTATATATATATATATGTGTGTACAACTGAGTTAGGACTGTACTCTTTAGCCATAGACTATCTGATTAGTTTATATCCTCAGTTCATGAGGATATACACCTGCTACTCTCCCAATGGCTATTTTCTACATTGTATGTCAAGTGTGTGATTTCATGCAAACCACAGATGACCTTGTGCATTGCTAGTGAACCCAAAGTGTTACAAACACACAAACACCTTTAGTTTTCAGCTCACTGACTTTTTACAAAAGTTGTTACAAAAATTACAAAGATATTGGCATATATGGGCCTGATTAAAAACTAGGACAAAATACAATACAATTCTCACCAGATCTTCAGACTTGCTTAGGTTAATTCATTGTCAATGTGTGTAATGTTGTGTGGGAAATAAAGTAAGCAAATTAATGGTGCCAGGTTGATCTCGGTTGAAACAATGACTACTGTTCTTTCATAGCAAAAAGTTAATGTGAAAACCACAGGTGTGCTTAGTCTGAAGCAATCTCTTATAATCATAGTTTTACAGAAGCTTTGTAGATTATACTTCCATTTACTTTGTTAGTGCAAAAAGATAACGGCTTAAGACAGGCTATCTTGGTGCAAACTAAGGGCATCCTGCTTATCTATTACCTCATTGCATGATTTTTGAAACATTAGAATAATTATAGGTTTTGAGCATACAGATAAGAATATGTGTAAAGCAACCAGAGAGCGCTGCAATAACAGAGTTTGAATATACATGTGTCTTGTAGTCTGCGTCCAATCAGGTTATTTTTTCTGTACTTTCATACATTCCAGACATCAAAGACCAAAACACATATGGCAGAGAAAAGAGCTAGACATGACGTGCCATGTCTTGGAAACTGTTACTAATTTTTGCATGATTACATATTCACCTTACTGTTACTGATTTTTGCCAGTGAAGGACTACATATTCACCTTATTCCCTGTTGCCCATCGAGGCAATATTGTGGCCAAGACATTTAGGAAGCAATCGAGGTGTAAAATGGCCTGATATACCAATCTCCAAAGGGAATTTAGCAAATTGCCAGTGGAGGTTTTTTGTCGCAGACAGGAATACATTATTGGCTTCATTTTATCAACATAGAGAAAAACAGATTTGCAGAGAATAATTATTCTGGTAGCATAACATTTTGGTCTATACATGATCTTTATTTTGCCAATTATCAGAATGAGAAGATTGCACATGTTATTTGAGTGGTTGGTTATGATAAAGATGTATATATATCTTGAAATGGAAACAAAATGATTACTCTGCTACCATTCAATAACTAAATCATACACTGTATCAGTGATTGATGACACAAAATTAACTACAAATGCACATGAGAAATATTTTAAAGCCAAGTTGGGAGCCAACAACTTTGCAAGGCTTACATAGGAAGCACTTCTGCAGCTGCTCTTTTTGAAACAACTACAGGCTGAGAGCTTTAGGCTGTCTTTTTATCCTAATAATATCAGTTACAGGTGTTGTACATCGCATTAGGGACTGAGGGGTCAGAATTCTAAGCCATGAAACATCCGAATACAACTTTGGCCCTCAAGGGCATAAAACAGAGGTTCTGGGATGGCACATGTGGTGGACATCGGCCTCTAATCCAACTTACATTGTAGGTCATTCTGGAGGCAATTATATCACTAAAGTACTTCGTGCTCTCTTGTCCATGTATGGACTGATGTTATAATTCACTTTTTTCTAAACCAACTTTGTGTCATAACATCAATGAATACTTACTTACTCACTTACACACTGACTTACATTCTTGAATTATAATGAGGAAATTAATTGTTTTGTAAATTTTAGGAAGCTCAATGGTTTGAGGATTTCTTTCTTACCATTTCAAAACAGACTTCCATAATAGATTGAACAATACGTTTATGCATCATGATAAAGGATTATTCCTTGGAAAGGCACATTAAAACACACAGCACAAGAAACAAAACTTCCAGAGACAATTACTGAGATAGTAAGCAGACCTGATTAGCTAAATTGTTGGCGTGTTCTATGAGGAAATGATTATACTGACTTGGGTCTTGTTCATTGCCTATGCATGTTCATTGAGAGGCAATTTCCGGCTTTGGGCCAGATATCTCCATATTATGACAATATCTCAAATATCTGGTTGTTTCATTGCATACAAGGCCAATAACAAATTTGGCAGTACTAAACATTGCTGATTAGTTTCATAGAGCTTCTGAATAACGGGTATCATAAAATATATTGTCCAGTCAAGAATGTGTCCTTGTTGTAGAAAAAAAAAAATTTAATTTTCATTTTGCAGAGGAACACCCAGACACAAAGGTTCAAGAGTAAAACTCTTTTTCAATTAAAACACTCTTGCTCATTGATATAACATACCTCTGCATAAGACCCCGAAGAAAGTCAATAGTTTTAGAACTTCAACTCTGACTTGCTTGACAAGATTCCAACTGACTGGTCAGGTAGGCTGTCTAACTCTGACTTCACTTGACTCACTTGACTTCAACTTACTTCAGCTACTTAAAGCAGTTTTATAGGGCTCTTTTCTGCAACATTACATCATAACTTTGGAAACCTTCCTTATTTCCAAACTTGGAAGAGAGTGCAGTACGCTAATGTGTCGCTAACAGATTAATTATTTTTAAGGAGTTTAAAGTCGACAATAGCCCTCAAATAGTATCGAAATATGAATTGTTCTCTTAAACTGTTCAAAAATTCATACCAAAACTATTTCTGTAAGGCAAAGGTTGTGCAACAGTGACTTGACTTTAGCTGGCCTACACTTCAACTTTCTGCTTGGAAAGTTGACTGTGACTTGACAAATTATGCATTCAACTTCGGAGTCAACTTTGCATTTCCTTAGAAAATGGCAAATTTGATAACTTCTGCTTTCTGCACAAGATGATGTTAGTTGAGAAAGTGCAGTGTACATGTATGTCATATGATTTTATGGTCGGGTTCATGATATTGTTATAATTGGTGAATTTCAGTATTACATTGTGTCACACTTAATATTATGTGAATTAACGTTTGTGCTTCTGGTCCATGTATCAAAGCAAAAGAATCTGAGATGAATGGAGAGTTCGGAGGCTCCTTTGGCTGGAAGATCATTGCCACTTCAGACCTGACGAGCCTTTGGCTGTCTTTACAACCCTGCTATGTCAGCTACAGACTTTGTAACATGACATTATGGGCTGAGGGGTCAGATTACTGACCCTTGAGGCATCCCAATGCACCTTTGGCCCTTAAGGGCATAAAACAGAGGTTCAGGGAAGGCACATGTGGTGAATATCCCCTCTAATTCAACCTAGGTCATTCTGGAGGCAATTATGTCACTAACCTACTTCATGCAGTCTTGTCCATGCATGGGCTAATGGTGTATATCACTTTTTAAACCAATTTTGTGTCACAACATTCTTGGATTATAATGAAGTAATTGATTTTACTGTAAAATTTTAGGAAGCTCAACAGTGTACCTCATTTTAGTAGGGGGGCTTAGTCAAAAAATCTTTCACTTTATTACGATTTTATGAGGTTTTGGTTGTGGGTAGCCATGACCAAGACCTTTCAAAATCCACCGACCGCCAAGCGGATTTCACCCCCTGGTGGCCGTATATGGCAAATCCAATATGGCCGCCATCGGGTATCGGCAATTTCGTAACTTTTCAACCGGGCATCGTAAGAACAAAAGTGATACCTCTAGTTTGGGGTTTTTCTGACTGGGAAATTCATTTTTGGCATCAATTTGGTGATTTGAGCAATCCTGGTGGCCATATTGCACAAAATCAAGATGGCCGCCATGAAATTTACGGACTAACGTAACTTTGTTACTAAGCGTCATATATTCTCATATGATACCTCTATTTTGGGGTTATCAAGGGCAAGGAATTCATTTTTTGCATACTTTCTTTGATTGGACTATCCCCTGATGGTCATATGGGATTTTAATAACATGTTTAAGTAAGTGAAATGATGCCAATGGGCATTAAATCATTTTGCTCAATCACGTTGGAAGAAACAATGTCAGATAAATTAGATCAGAGAAAGCTCATGTGAAAAGTAAAACCTCCTACAATATGCTTAAATCACCAAATGTTGCCACACTGTCATTTATTAATTTCTTTATAATTGTTTTATAACGTTGCCAATTGTTTGCCCAGATGAAGGTCTTGTCACTTTAAAAATATTTTTAATAGAGTTAAGTTACAAGCAATTAAATACAGCTCACTTGCTGAGAACTATTATGGCTGATTGACATCGAATCAAGAATGGTGGTCTGTTTCTCTTTGGTTTAACCAGAACATATTGCATATTTTTAGAATTACATGTATTATAGTAGTTTAGCAGAAACCTCTTAATTTTTCATCCCTTAGAGTTGAGCCTCCTCCTTCATTTCGCACCATTAGGCCTATGTGATTAATGTCCTGTGATATTTTTACTGGTGTTCGAGATAATCTACAAAATATGGGTTTCATACATGAAATATGAAAAGAACATCTTCATTTGGATGCAGAATTTGAGTTCCTAGTTCTTAATAATAATTGAAGCAAAACATTTTTTAATGGACTCACTCCAATAAGCTTGTGGACTGAATATATTTACCCTCAAAGATTGTATGTTCACAATGCTCTTGACAAATATTTTGAAAATCAAAATGATATTCTGCTATTAAGCAGGAGACAATTTCCTCAGCAAGCAGTATCTTTAGAATGATTACTTCCCCGACCGGAGGTAGGGATCTAACTGACAAAAATGCATGTTAGAACCCGACAAAGAGGTGTCTAGCTGACTTAGACATCATATGCTTCTTCTACTATACATTTTGACTTATATTTTTTGCAAAATAAACAATAATCTGATTGTTTGTTTGCTGTTGTAAACACAGTTTTAAAATCCCTAGGCGGGCGCTAACATGCAAAATTATCAGTTAGATACCAGCTTTTCCAGTGGTGTAAGTATCTTGGTGATGTCTAACGTGAATTAGTGCCAGCATCAGAAACATTAATTGTTGTTCTGGAGAGGACAGTCAACTTGACACATGTTCATGCAGGATCTCAAGATTTATACAAAGCTTGTGTTTGTTACAGCAATGAAACCTGTGGTGTTTGTCACAAAAGGTGATCATTTTAGGGATACAATTATATTCTCATCTGCTTTAAAAAAAAAAATTATTAGCAAGAACTGCGGTGAGAAAATGTGCAAAAATTTGTCTTCAATGTCTTGCTGTTTCTGAAGTAAGCATTGCAGGAACTTTAAATTTGCATACATGTCGTTCAATATGATAGACAACATCTGCCATTAATATTTCATTACACATCATTTTGATTATAATAATCAGAGCTTATTTCTGATGTCGCAATTACTATAAAACAGCCCTTATGAACATTTTATTGATACCAGACATCTTCCTTTCTTTGACAACTATGTTGTGGCACTCCAAGTCCCACAGAAAAATGCTTAGAGGAGTGGTTTGCACCTAAGGGAATAATTGGTTTCTGAAAAACTGACGACAACTGATGTAATTTGATCAAAGATACATTTAGGATTTCTGGCTCTGAAATAAGGGAGAGGTACAGATTTAAGTGGAAAGGCGAGGCTTTGACATACATGTATAATGTAGGCTAAAACAATCACATCTCATTCAGGCAAAACAACTTCAATTGCAATTACCCTGTTTTCCTGGAGATGACAATGCTTGATGGTGGCACAGCAATGCACATATAGGACACTAGATTTACCCATGATTTGGGGCAGGACTATAATGGGGAATAATTAACCCCCCCCCTCCTCTACCTGCATGGGCATCTGGCCCCATGTTGCATGCTGACCATTTGAAATAACATTTGAGTAATAATTGTAAGATAAGTAAAGAGTGGTGGTAGAGGAAGTGAAGTTACAAATGCATCTTTTTGGCGGGAAGGCAGACGGTGGCGCCAGTCCTAAACGTGAGCAATAGCGGAACTATGATGGAAATGCATGCGCCCCTGGTGGGGAAAAACAGTAGAGGCAGAAAACGTAAATAAGGGAGCTGTTTCACTGTTATTTGCTGTTATCAGAAGGAGAGGATAGAGCAATAAGGATAGGTGGACAGTTTAGTTGAGTGGCATTGCTCGGGGAGGAGTTTTTAGCTGTTGCAGGAGTGAGCATGTCACCCATGATTTTTGCATCTTATACCCGGCAGGGATGTTGCTAATGCCTTGATCTTAATTGGTTGTCAAGATGGAAACTCACTGAGCTATTAATAGTGCAATAAGAAAATCTAAACAGCCGACGGAGGTTCGTCCAAATAGTTATTCATCTTATGGTACAAGTGTAAAAGCAGTAGGTAAGCCAGCAGCTACTGAACTCTGTCAGGCTCATTGACCATTTGAAGGTGATGAGATCTCATTGACAGCTCATTATGTGGAGTCACTTAAACACTTTTGTCAGTTGTTTGAAATGGTGTGATCTAAGAATGCAGCAGTAACACTTGATTTCAAGTAATGTCGACATTTGCATTTTGTTTTAAGTCCGCCATGGGTGACATTTAATAAGGATATACTGTAATCACCTAATGCTGATTGTGAGGGCCCTGATTTTCCTTGGTAACCAAGACAAGGAGACATGTTGACAAATCTAACATGTGTATAAGCTGTTGAGCAGGGTGGCATTTCGGGCCCCGTGGCAAAATAAGTCAGTGGATCCATAGGTCCCTGCCATCAGCGATATTTAAAAATGAAAAAGCAATAGTACAGGCCTGATTTGGCAAGTTGTTAGAATTAGGTTGGGGTTACCACTTGAAAGGCTGTGTCCCTTGTGCAACACACAATCATGAACCTGATAGCAAAATTTCACTCTTCTCTTGAAATTTTTATTTTTTGGCATCTTGAATGGACACCCATGAGTGGATGGGCTCATAGCAACTGCAAGGTGCCACATAGGCCAGTCCACCCATGCTTCTGAGAGTGCCAATCTCATCTAGAGTATCTCAATGTCAGAAAATGGCAGATTGGCTGGCTTGTTGATGATTGTGATTTTCTTGGATAATGCAAACAGCAGAATAGTAATTCTATTGTTGTTTTATCTGTCAGTTGTTGGATGAATGACATACATTATTCTAGTGCAAAAAGCAGATTTCAAGCCACTGATATGATAGTTTTCATGCAACTCACTTTGACTGACGCTGGAGGAGAATTTCAAAATTGCTCATTCAACTTCAGTGATTTTTGTCCAACTGTCAAGCATAATATTACTGATGCCATGTTGTATGACAATTGAAGATATACAAAAAAATATGAATCATGTTCTTCCTTATCAAGAGTATAGCATTAATTTATTGATAAACATTTATCTAATCATTTACGTGTTGAAGTGAGAAAGTCACCATGTAAGTTAGAAAGATGCTCGGCCTCGTGGACTTTTATTTTAACTAAGCAGAATTCAGGTTGGGGTGCTTAAATACCTCCCTTCCTTTCAGAGAAATCAAGGATTTTCTGTTATATATCAATTGGATATCTTGCCCTAATCTTGTCCACACGAGCACCGGCTAATTCAATAACACCCTACCGCAAATCCCAGCATTTATGAATACAGTGCGAGGTCTGTAGGCCTACATTAGTTCATTGTTCTGCTGTATTGCATATCACATCTCAGAACAAGTGAAATTGAGCCACTGTTGCAAGTCTGGGAGCAAGGTGCTAGGATGCACCAATGCTATATCAATAGAAACTGCACATATTCGGCTCCAGAATACAACCTAATCCTAGTTATCACTCTGGACTTTCACTTCCAAGTTTGGAAAGGGGTGCTAGTCTACATGGATTGAACTTCTCTTTCAGAGGGGAGAATGCCAGTCACTGTTTATTTTTTATCAGTGAAATACACAATTGCAAATGGACGACGTCCACCGCACATAATGTCCTACTGCATGGGCCTTATTTGATGTCATATTGATTTCTTCAATCATCAGTTTAAAGAAGGTTGAAATCCATGCGGTGCCCATACAGCTGCAGTGAGAGTCGGCTGTAAATTATGAATATCTGGGTGTTCAAGTGGATAAGGTTGTGCGCTAAAATGAATATGTCTGATATTTATTGACATTGCATGGTCCCCCCATTGTACGAAGACCAAAGAAGCTGTTCTTTGAGCAGAAAGAAGTCAAATAACTAAAAAGTAAAGAGTTTGCCCTATTGTTCCTATTAATTGAGTGATCTTGCAATGCAAATTGAATGACAAATAACTTCTCAAGATAAAGAGCCACGTAGAAGGGTCTCAGTTCAAAAATCTCAATGCAAGTTTTGAGGTCTACAATACTTGATTCAATCCTACGAATACATGTGCAAAATTGTGCATCGTTTCCATTGACTCAAAAACATATTGTCAGAATCCCATAGGGCCACCAGGGGTGCTCCAATCAAAGAAAATATATAAAAAATGAATTCCTTGCCCATTAAAACCCCAAAAAGAAGGTATCATATTAGAATCTGCGATGCTTAGTAACGAAGTTACGTAAGTTTGCCAATTTTTAGGGCGGCCATCATGAATTTTTGCAATATGGCCACCAGGATTGCTCAAATCACCAAATAAATGCCAAAAATGAATTCCTCAGTCAGAAAAACCCCAAACTAGAGGTATCACTTGTGTATTTACGATACCCGGTTGAAAAGTTATGATATCGCCGATATCTGATGGCGGCCATATTGGATTTGCCAAATACGGCCACCAGGGGGTGAAATCAGCTTGGCGGTCGGTGGATTTTGAAAGGTCTTGATCATAGCTACCCACAACCAAAACCTCATAAAATCGTAATAAAGTGAACGATTCCACCCAATATTGAGGCTAAGCCCCCCTACTATTTAGGATTTCTTCATTTCTATTGCAATACAGACTTTCAAAAAGATTGAATAATCTTTTTTATTCACAAGGGTAAACAATAATTCCTTGGAAAGGTACATTCACACTAACAGCAACAGAGACAAACTGCCAGAGACAAAAACTGAGAATGCAAGCTGACCTGATCAGCTAAAACCATACCTTGACATATTTTTCATTGTGCTATGACATAACACTCTTTCACATTTTGATTTTTCATGTTTTGACGAATTATATTTCAGAATGATAATAACTGGTTGCTTGATCACATCAATACAATATTTTTTGTAAGAGAAAACCTAAGACATAATTTCATATGCTGCAGAATGATATAATCACTGTGAAAGGATGGTCTGGTATGCTGTTTCTGCTCTACAAGATATTACCAAGCCCGATAATTTGAATTGGCAGAGCACAAGTCCACAATAAATAGTATCAGTTCAGACATATAATTGTATTTTACATAGTTAGTTTCTTTGCTTAGTTTAATATGAGGATGCAAACATCTCATGTTGCTAAATGAAACTTTCAAGTGTCAAGGAAATAATTTTTGATGGTCCACAGGGGAAGCTGATCAGTGCCTCCAAGTCTCCAGTTATGGTTATTTTTGGCAGTGGATGTCAACTGTGGTATGAAGCAAACCATAGATGACCTCTTGGCTAATGGAACACTCAGTGTGACAAACAGCTTTTGTTCCCAGATATAACACTGAGCAGACACAGAAGCTACACACAGCTATATATAGCACATGATATTGGTACTATAAAGGTTGAGAGCTACTCAATATTATAAGGTACGGGAAAGCCAGACATAAAATATGTATATAATTTTCCGTATTTTAGTTCTTTTTATCAATAAGAGGGACATGATTTCGTTAATTGAATGAGAATGTACCAACCATGCCTGGATCAACCCATGAGATTGTGAAGTTCTTACATTTGAGGTACACCAAACATAATTGTGATTCTGTGACATGACATTACTTATTCCTTGTGATAATTTTATGACTGTTTACTCCTGGAGAATCATAGATGATTTTTCATCACTCGCTTATCATGTTGCATAAGGCTTGATTTGCCTACAAAAAGTCATACTTTCAGAAAGGGTCCTGTTCACTGGCTCATCTTTCGGTTATGACCATGTTCCGTAAAAGATGAATTTTCATTTTTGTGTTTCTTTGCAATAATAATGTTTGTCAGTTTACTTTTTGAACTCATCTGCCATCAAATGTTATCAGTTTCAAGTTTTGTTTTAGCCATTTCTTCCTGATATGTTTTCTGCTTCTCTGCTTTCTGCAATCCTAAGCCTCTCCAAGCACTCATTGACACGATCTGCAAGGCTTCCAGAGTCTAGAAAGCTGTTAGGAATTGATTTGCAGACAGGAGTCCTAGTTTTATTGGACCATTGACATGTGGTCCTGTTGTCTGAGACTCTTGACATCCCACTGACTTTTAATCAGGAGAAGTCAGGTTGCGCCAAAGGTCTCCAGCATCAAGCATAGGATTGTATTTTTTGCATATGTAGACACTAGACAGGGAGAAGTGGCTGAATGGTTTTTGCAAAGAAAGTGAAGGCAATCTAGTCTGATCTATGTTTAGGATGAAATGTGATTCAAAATTCACACCTTTTTGTTCCTGTTTATGAGATCTTAGCCTGCATTTATTTAGAATGTCCATGCAGTTAATAAATCAATCCATTAATTTATTACACAATTTACAAACCATGTCTTTCGCCAACATCAAAGAGGGTCATAATTATTATATGACTGATTGCTAGTCATGAAATGCACGCTAGAAGTAATAGGTCTATTTCATTCTAACATTATCTTCATAATCAACTAGAGGATGCAAGTGACTCATAACTATTGCAAAACTTAGGATTACTAAAATCATATTGAGATGCAGGAGAATTATTTTCTGAAATAAAGGGGTCTACAATTATTTGCATCTCAATTTTAAGACATTCCAGTCATTCAACAGTACTCAGTCGTTGCCCTAATACATTCACAAAGTATGAAGGTGCAATGGGAAACTCTCAGGAAACTAATTATGTCTAGGGTAGAACAATGATTTCACACTTCTTTTAGAACCAAACATTGCGTAGAGACCACAGGTGTGCTGAAGCAATTTCTCATAATTACACAGTTTCAACAAAGCTTTGTGGCCTAGACTTCCAGTTGTGTTTTTAGTGCAAAAAGATGATGGCTTAAGACAGGCTATTTCAGTGCAGACTGACAGCATGCTGCTTATCATTTCTGAACTCAGTGCAGGCTTTTTTTATAATGCATTGTTACAATAGTTATTAGAGGTCCAGGATGTGGTCCATTGTAATCCATTCAGAAGGATTTTGCATGGACAAAAGCATTAGTCTGATATGTAATTGAGGAGAAATTAAAGTTGTCTGTCACAGCAGGTATGGTGTGTTATTTTATGCAGCAGAGTACTTTCAACTACATCAACCAACAAAGACTAAATATACATGGAGTGCCGGCAAAAGCCAGATTTGTCAATTCTTGGAAACTGACAGTATACTTGTCAGCTTTGACGCAAAAAAATTACAAATTTACTTATTCCCTGTTGCCCTTCCAGGCAATATGACCACATACGGAAGCAATATATATATATTTTTTTTTCAATTATTTCTCTTTTTCAACCTTTTCCCGTTCATAACTTCAAGTGTTTGAGCTTTCACTCTGCAATTTTGGATTTGTTCTGTCCTGGTAATGCAGACGGCTAAGACAGAACGAACCTGCAAAGATTGTAAGAACTTGCAATCAGCACCAGTGTAGACTGAGAAGAATAAGGCTGTCTATACTTCTTAGCCATGTCAGCTACAGTTGAGACATTGGGATGTCAGAGGCAACCCAAGACACCTTTGGCCCTTCAGGGCAGAGGCCCAAGGATGCACATGTGGGCGCCCTCTCTACTAATATAATACCTTTGAGGTCATTCCCCAGAACGTTATATTTCTAACACACTCGGTCCTGTCTTCTCCATTCTCAGGCCATATTGAGGTTTTTTATTAACCAAATTAAACTGACTTTTTGGTCAAATGTGACCTATGTTTGAGTAAATAAAAGCCTATATATATAATATATACAACTATGTTACTGAAAGTTAGAGCTGTACACTTTAGCCGCAGACTATATCAGTTCATGAGCATATGCACCCACTACTCTCCCAACAGCTATTTTCTACATTGCATGTTAACTGTGTGATTTCAAGCAAAATGATGACCTTGCTACTGGTGAACCCAGAGTGTGACAAACAGGTTTAGTGCCCAGCTCCCTGACCTTTTACATGAGATAATAAAAATAAAAGTTCCTAAAACTAGGACAAAATACAACATAATTCTCACCAGATATTTAAACCTCGGTTAATTCAATTTCATTGTCAATGTCTGTAATGTGGCATGGGAAATAAAGTTAGGAAGGTAATGGTGCCCGATTGTTCTAGGATAAAACAAAGACTGCAGTTGTTTTAGAGCAAAAACATAATGTCAAGACCACAGGTGTGCTTAAGACAGGCTATCTTGGTGCAAACTAAGGGCATCCTGCTTATCTATTACATCATAATATGATTTTTGAAACATTAGTATAATTATGACCGCCGCCAGCCGCTGGCGCGGTCATTTTGCTTTTACCCCCGTATTGTACCATTTAACTCACATTTTTGGGGATGGATCTAACAAGTTACACTCAATGTACAATCATGAAAGTTGCTATATAAACATAACTTTACATTCTACAATCAACCCCTGAAGACCAGGATGATCTAAGGGGTCTTTCATACCTTTCTGAGATTCATGATTTTTCAGTGAAACACCCCACCTTATTGTTATTTTGGCTGTGTGAATGTTGTTTTCGTGATTTTTGGCACTGTGCCAGATTAGACCTGCTTGGACCACTTGACTGCTGGGGGATGTTTCAAAAGCAGCCAAACTCTAATTGATCGCCTTTAGGCTGATCTCTGTTTTTACGCGGTCACATGGCGGGATTTCATGTGTCGGAGGGTGTCGGAGGATTTATGTGGCGGTGTCGGAGGATTTATGTGGCGGAGTCGTAGACAAAGGTAATCAATGATGGCAGTCAATGATGGCAGTCAATGATGGCAGTCAATGATGGCAGTCAATGATGGCAGTCAATGATGGCAGTCAATGATGGCAGTCAATGATGGCAGTCAATGATGGCAGTCAATGATGGCAGTCAATGATGGCAATCAATGATGATGATAGATAGATAGATAGATAGATAGATGGATAGATAGATAGATAGATAGATAGATAGATAGATAGATAGATAGATAAAGTATCTACTAAGGATAAGGGGGCGACCATTTAATATCTCTTAAGAATAAGGGGGCAACCATTTAATATCTACTAAGGTGCTAAGATAACAAAAGTACACGCATGAATGAACCAAGGGGGCAACCATTTAATAGCGAGCGCTCGCTCGCTGGCTGCGAAGCAGCCAGCCGAGTGCGACCGTCTATGTCAGTGCACGTGACCTTTTTGTCAAAAGGGACTTGATCAAAAAAGTTTGTACATCTGCGCAACCGCACTTGCGTTGCACTTGCGTTGCGACATTTGAATCCTACGGATATCTCGGAGGGGGGTGATCACATCTGACAATCTCCAAACATAATTATTTTATTTTGTGAAGCTGTAGGCTGACTGACTGTGATGAAAAGTATTTTAATCATATCAAAAGTCTGCCAATTCTAAAAAATCAGCCACTGACAGTGCTTGGTAACCACGGTAATGACGCCGACCTGCTTACTCTTCCCGTGCTTGTGATAGCGGCATGTTTGGCGTGACTTGACCAATGTTGACAGGTGTCTGCTTTATGGCCCATGCACGTCAAATATTAAAAATAATGCAAGTGGCTCCAATATTGATCAGAGTAGTAGCTAATACGAATTCGCCATTCACCAACATGCAAGCATGGCAAATGTTTCAGTCATTCCAGCAAGTTGTTGACATGTTGGCCCGCACAAGTGATTCAATCAGTAGCAAGTTGTTGACATTTTGGCAGACAACACAACGAATATGCTGCAGGTGAAGCAGCTGTTTATTTGCACTTGAGACCTCCAGTGCACCTACAGGTCAACTGTCCTGTCAAATCCAAAAGTCGCCAATGGTAAATCATGGCAGATCTTTAAATAGTTCACGTCAGTCAGGCTGAAGTGGAGAGCAGTAAAAAATCTTCAGGTGCAAACACTCAACCTACATCATTAGTTGTGTAGTAATTATATTGATATAGACGTGACCAACCTGTTAGCTTCAATGGCAATGCACATAATTGAAAACCCAAGGTAAATCCAGTATGAATGCAAGATCTTGCAAGAAAACAAATCATTTTTCCGTCAGACTTCGCCGACTGAAAAGATCAAACTGACAAGTGTTCCTTTTTCTGACGTCACTGTAATTTACCAAATTGCTACTTTTGTCCAGGCACCTATCAACAAACCCAGACGCTTTTACTTACATCATAACTATTTTGCACCTGACAGACAACAAAGTGTCACTTTTAATTCTATTGCAAATAAAATGTAACTATTTTCAATTTGAGAAATGAGTGCACAATCATAAACATGATAAAGGTCACTCAGGGGCCAATGACACAAAGTGTCAGAGGTGGGGGGGGGGTTAATCCGGTTATGGACACCCCCCCCCCCCCACCAGACAAACTTCTTTCTTTTTTTTGACATGGGGACAACAAAACTATTAACATTATGGGTAGGCCTACCCTACCTACAGGTGGATACAAGCTTCTTTTTTCATGAGCTGAACAAACTTTCTTTTTTCTTTTTCAGTGTCAAGTGGGAATCAAATTTTTTTTTTCACAAAAATTTCATAGCCCTGCCTCCTCCCCCCCCCAAAGATCATCTGGTCAGCCCCTTATTGCTTGATGATATTATTGACAAAATGAAATGCAGTGAGATTGGGATGATTAACAGGCAGAGCCCCAAGTCACTGAGTTTAGACACCATGACTTCATTGGCTTGACTCCAGTTCTTAATGACTTGACTTGAGGAACTTCCATGACTTGGAAATTGCCATGACCAATCAGAGTGTGTCCTTGACATCACCAGCAATCCTTGTGTTTGTTGACAATAGGGCATTAGGCTAATGGGCATTAGGCTAACATTGAAGGATTTCATGGCAGTGTTTAGGCCTAGAAAATTGTATAACCTGTCAGCTGCATTGGATATGCATGCAGAGTGAAAAAAAAAGTTTCTGCATGATGCCCCATCACAGTGACTGTATCAAAAACCAAACATCTCATTTCCCTGATGTGAAGTGATCTATCAATCAAACCTCTTGGCCAATAGTAAAACACCACTTCATTAGCATTCCTTCATTGCCCCTCCTCCAGGGAATTCCCTTCCTCTCATTTAGGCACCAGCCAATCACAGCTAAGCATTGTTGTGGCCTGCCTCTTGACTCCTCCCACCAACACATGCAGGCCAAGAGCATGTCACAGCCCCTGATTCTCAGGTGACTGACCTCTCATCAGCACAGTCAACCTTGTTGTTGCTCCAAAAAACCCAGACATAGCTTAGGTATGTTGCAAAAAATTTTAAATCTGGAATTTCACATTGAAACTATTTTTATGTGACAGACACTTCAATAAAAGAAAAGTAGCCACCAGAACCACCTTAATATGTCAATTATTAAAGAAGTTACAAGCATTTTTGTTGTCCAAAAATGAAGTAATAATTTGCTATGTTTTAGCATTGTAATTACAAAAAGTCTGTGATCAACAATTGTGATCTTCATAACTCTGTTGAAAACGAAGATAATTGAATGAAACTTTCACCAGATGGTTATCAAATTCAGTGTCTTTTGTAGACTAACCAATAACTTCATTTTCTATAGCTGAACCTGACTTTTAATGGCAACCAACAAACACACGGTGAAGTATACCACTTATTTAAACAATAAATACCATTCCAAAGTTCTGAGGTAAATTGAATTAATGTGAACCAACATTTAACACATTGCAAAGCATCTACTGTTCATTTACGACATCTATTGCCAGCAAAACAAGGATGGATGACTGGGGCTTTATGTCGCATATTTATGCATTTGTTAGGCTCCTTGGGACACGAGAAAGTAACAAGGTAGCAGTAAATTAATAGGTCTACTGATATTAAATCAGTTGCTTCGCATAAAGAGGGTCAGCTTTTCAGCCTGGCCACCGAGGCAAATTTTTTAACCAAATGAGAGTGACTTTGGAAATTTAGGCCTCATATAACTTTTCCCCTATTCATACAATTTCCTTCAAATTTTGCAGTAATGAAGGTAAATGTGTAACTTAAATGGCCATATACCTCTAATCAATGGCCATAGCTCACAAAAAAAACTGTAGCAAGTTGATTTACACTTTCATTTTCAAATGGCTGGAAAAGACAAACAACTGAACAAAATTTAAATATTTAAAAACTAGGCTGTCAAGGATGATCCCAATAACATTCGCTGTTAAAATCATCAAGCTATGTTGAGTACAGACATAGCCAGAGCTATTTTTGTGAAGGATGTTTTCAAATGCACAGATTTTCGCCAGCACATTGCAGGCTGAAATTTTTCTGGGTCATTGCAGCAGATTGCAACATACCTACATAGCTCTTTGTAGCAGGTGACTGGGATTATCACCTGACTTTCTTAAACTTGATGACCTCATGATTAAAGAAAATACCTGTTCATATCTGAGCTCACTCCAAAATACAGAATTGGTGGATCTCAGCAACCAGATGTGTTAGAATGGTGAGGTTTTCTGCTAACCAAATTACTTTTTTGTCATTAATATACTGGCTCAGTTGCATTTAATCAGGTCATGCTATGATGCTGCTGCCCCTTTCCTGGGAATATACATGACAAAAAAGTTTTTTACTGTTAATTTGGTGTTTATTATCTTGAAATGTATTTTCATAGGACTAAGCAAAAATTTATCCACTCCTGTCCTTTGCCCTTGATCGAAGGTCCTAGTAATACGGTATTTTCTGCATTAAAAGCACATCACAACTGATTAACTCAACTAGTTGGCAGAATTGAACTGGAACTTTTGAAGAAAAAAAAAATTAAAGGCAAAAGGCAATATTCACAAACAATTGGATTCTCATTTTCAAAATTACAATTATCTAAAAATGGATTTTGGAAGTTTCTGCAGAAAAATGAGGAAATTGTGAGATTATGAACAAATTGAGGAAATTTAAAAATAAATTAAATAGGTAAATGGATTGAAAGAAAAGGGAGGTCTTAACAGCTTTCTCTCTTTTTTAAAATTTTAATTCTTAAAATGTTTTTTATTTCTCTGCAGGACATGCACACATCCACCTAAACTGCACAAAATTTACAAAAAACATATATATTGTAACCTATTAGGGCTGTCAATTTTGAATGCATGATCTATGGCAATTTTGGTAGAATGCATTGACTGAAATTATTTTTATTGCATAAAATTTTACAATCTATTTCAAAAGAGTTATGGTCCTCGATTTTCCTTAAGGGCGATAGTTGGGGAGGGAGGGTGTATATTTTTCCCTTGGGACAAAAATTTTGTGATATATATATGCAAACTGATGACAAAACTTTTTTTTCTTGCATTTGAACGAGCGGATAAACTCTTTTTTATCGCTATACTGCAATTTGCACCCTAGCTGCAGGTGAAAACACCCTTTAAAAGTCGGTTGAGTATTCCCCAGGGGGCAATGCCTTGGTTACTTCTGTACCATGTTAAAATTTCCAGGCTAATAGCGACAGCCCTCCCACGAAACAGCCGTCCTTTACGCCTATGCCCCCAGGGTAGACCGAAAAATGCTGTCGGGGTTCAAGCAGCCGCCATTTTGAGTCAGATTTTGTCGGACTACCCCCAGGGATCGACTCTTTAACATTACTCTGAATTCCATGAACAGCCAACCAAAACATAATTTTCTTCTTTCTTTTTGTTTGGTTTCTTGTTATTTCCTAATTCCAGGAATTCGGCCTTTTCCCTTATTTTTGAAACAAACTTCAACATTTTCAGTCACACCAACTAAGATAGCGGCCGACCAGATGATCATTGGGGTTATGGACTTTTAGGGGCCGACCAGACGATAGTTGAAGGACTACGGAATTTACCCCCAAGAAGAACTTTTTTTTTTGCTTGTGAAGCGTTGAGAAGCATGAATGAAATTTTCCCTGAAAGTAGCGAGGAGTCACCCTACGCTGCTGGCTTAAATTGTTTTCAGCTGTTTTGTCTACTGTAGGGCTACTTGAAAGTGGATGACTTGTGAAAAATTGTTGTCTGGGCTTTCAAAGTTCAAAATGGCATTCGTTGTTTAGTGCCAGAAAAAGGCCTCCGCTGATTCTTGAAATTCCTTTGTTTTCAGTGCCTCCAATTGTCACAATTTATAGCAGAAGACGATCACGAAGTCTGAACTGCTTTAGGCAACACACTTTGATGTTACAAGACCCGAAATAATTCATAAAGTCAGACGAAAAACATCTTCCTTTTTCCAAGAAACTTTTTTAAACCAAAAATCAGCCAACTAAAGTTGTGAATTCAGAACGAGGCTCAAACCAAGCCTTGGGTTGCTATGGTGATACAATTATAGAGCCTCACTTTAATTGCATGCTTCCCAAGGCAGCACAGGTTTAAAATATGTGATATTTAGATATTTAGTTCAAACGCGTTTTATTAATGATTCAGAAAGTTTCCGGATGATTAAGTAAAAAAATAACCTGTTTTCATGTGATAGGCCTAGGCCTATATTTGTTGATCACACTATTTAGGAGCCTGTGACCAATCAGTTTTGTTGACATATTCGCAATGGTAGGCCTAATGGTGTATCTGAGAGGGGGGGGGAGCAAAAATTTCCGTGGTGACCTATCTTTTTTATTTCAATAAATTTGTCATATATAAATTGATCAAGCTGTATTTCCAAACATCATAATCATGCAGTTTGTTTTTAGAAAAGTTGATGGAGCACTTTTTTTATGGGGGGGGGCAGGGATGGACGCAGGAGGGGGGGATGGGGGGATACATCCCCCCCCACTAGACCGAAATGTAGGCCTATGGGGGGGGGCTATGGTCTTACGGTGAAAAAAAAAGTTTGTTTCCCATTTGACACCGAAAAAACAAGTTTGTCCAGCACATGAAAAAAATAAAGCTTGTTTCCCCTTGTACCTAGGGTACCATAATTAATGTTGAAATTGCGAAAAAAAAGTTTTTCGCACGTCTGCATGCGAAAAAAATAGTTCATACCGGGGATAAAAACTATCGTCTGGTCGGCCCCTCAGTCAAGATTGGTTAATCGCTGTGGATGTTTCTGTGACTGATTATTTCATTTTCACATCATCATTTTCTACCAAGTGTCCACGAAAAAAAGTTATGCTCGCTGACGCGCAATAACCTTTTTTTTTGCAATTTTAACATTGCGGTACCCTATCTACAGGTGCAAACAAACTTTTTTTTTTTCATATGCCGAACAAACTTTATTCTTTCAGTGTCAAGTGGGAAACTAACTTTTTTTCTTCCAAAAGCCATTGCCCAGAGATCATCTGGTCGGCCCCTCAATAATATACTTTTCAGGTTACTTCTCAAGTTACTTCATTTCATTGATCAATTGACCAATAATTATTCTCATGAGTGAAATTTTGTTACTATTCTTGGAGTGACAGATTTCTGCTTTTCCACTTATAATTCAGAAATTTGTGTACTGCCAAAATGTCTCTTTGTGAATAAATCATTTGTACAATTAGAGATCCAAATTATTTTTATCCGTGTGGTGCGGTTGTGATGATGACAAGTTTGAATCATCTATAAAAGTTTAATCTCAAATGGGTTTGACAGTGCAGGTGAATAATTCAAGATTTGTACAATGTCATACCTGGTAATTATGAAGATGTCCCGCAACAATGAATTACTGTTTATTTATTATTTATAATAGGTGTCACAATCAAAAATAAATTTCTTGATGCGTGTTAATTATGATCTCAAGATTGTGAACCAAATTTCAATAATTTTTCTTGAGAAAGAAGCTCTGCGTTTCTATTTCGATATTTCTACGATGTAGGTATGGGAATTTGAATGGCTTCATTTCATTTTAATTATGCAGTATGTAGTCTGTGCAAAATTTGAAAATGTCAACCACTTTGGCTAGTGACTTTCATCAGAAACTCCGTTCAATTCAGCAACTTGCCAAATTCCATACTTCCTCATAATATGTATCTGGTGTGGTGTACCAGATATGACATTGTGGTGGCAAAGTCACGACCTTTGTTATTATTTGTGTTAAATTTTTGTGAAAGATTTTAACTTCATCTAACCTCAGTGGTAAGCTTTAAACCAAGGAAGTGATTTGGTGGTTTTGAATTCAGATCTGGAAAAATACCAGTATTCTGTCAATTATGTCTCGTCACCTCTGTTGTCTAGTGGCTTCCGTTCAGAGCAATATTTCTTTCCAAGGTCTTTTTTGATTTCCAGTTCCTTTGTGCCTGATTAACTAAGGTTGTAAAGAAACTAAATTCCTAATTTTAATAAAAAAATGACACTTTGCGCTCGCTCTTATGCTGTGGCATTAACATATTATCTACTAAGCAATGATGATAGATATACATAGATAGATACATAGATAGATAGATAGGATAAGGGGCGACCATTTAATATCTACTAAGGAGGGGGCGACCATTATTACTAAGAATGTATGAACCAAGGGGGCAACCATTTAATATCTACTAAGCAATGCTGATAGATATACATAGATAGATAGATAGATAGATAGATAGATAGATAGGATAAGGGGGCGACCATTTAATATATACTAAAGAGTGGGCGACCATTATTACTAAGAATAAGGGGGCAACCATTTAATACCTACTAAACCCCCTGCGGACATGG
Organism: Platynereis dumerilii; assembly: GCA_026936325.1. Lineage (NCBI taxonomy): Eukaryota > Metazoa > Annelida > Polychaeta > Phyllodocida > Nereididae > Platynereis > Platynereis dumerilii. The sequence goes on along the minus strand of JAPTHN010000091.1, from coordinate 629,136 downwards.
GGACATACCCCCGCGGACATGGGGACATGCCCCCCGGACATGGGGACATGCCCCCATGGACATGCCCCCGGGGACATTGGGACATGCCCCCAGGGACATGGAGACATGCCCCTGGGGACATGGGGACATGCCCCCCGGGACATGGGGGCATGCCCCCACGGACATGCCCCCGGGGACATTGGGACATGCCCCCAGGGACATGGGGACATGCCCCCGGGGACATGGGGACATACCCCCGGGGCCATGGGGACATACCCCCGGGGCCATGGGGACATGCCCCCAGGGACATGGGGACATACCCCTGGGGACATGCCCGGGGGACATGGGAACATGCCCCCGGGAACATGCCCCCGCGGACACGGGGACTTGCCCCCGCGGACACGGGGACATGCCCCCGCGGACACGGGGCCATGCCCCTGCGGACCCATAACTGCACTGCATCACTGCCTTGCATTACAACACTGCAGTCTGCATTGCAGCTCTGTGTTACTGCACTGCATCACAGAACCTCATTACTGCAATGCATTACAGCACTGCAGTACAGCACTTCGTTACTGCACTGTATTTCAACAGTGCTTTTTTGCACTGTATAACTGCACTGCATTACAGACCACATCACACTACTGCTTACAACACTGCATAACTGCACTGCATAACTGCACTGCATTACTGCATGCTTTGCATCACTGTATTACAGCACTGCATTACAGCACTGCATTACAGCACTGCATTACACTGCATTATTGTACTGCATTACATCACTGCCTCACTGCATTACTTTACAACAGAATTACAACAATGAATCATTGCGCTGCATTACAGCAACGTGTTATTGGACTGCTTTGTGTATTCTGCATTAAAGCACTGCACTACAACACTGAATTACAGCACTGTATTACAGCACTATATTACAGCACTGCATTACAGCACTGCATTACAGCACTGCATTACAGCGCTGCGTTACAGCACTGCATTAAAGCACTACATTACATTACAGGTCAGGCGGCAGGTCGGTTGGCTTACTTTTCATGACAGTTTACTGACATGGGCGAGTCTATACCAAAGGGTGTTCAAACATATATATCAAAAGGTGTATATATACTGTACCAATGGTTTTACACACCCATGGGTCCACACACAACCATGGGCGTACACTCACCCATGGGACTACACACACCCATGGGTGTACACACACCCAAGGGCGTACACACACCCAAGGGCGTACACACACCCATGGGCATACACTGACCGATGGGCATACACACACAGATGGGCATACACATGGGCGTACACACAGATGAGTGTACAGGTGGGCATACCCACACAGCTAGGCGTACAGGTGGGCCTATACTGACAGATGTGTGTGTACACACAGGTGGCCCTGCAGACACACATGGGCGTCCACACACACATGGGCATCCACACTGGGATGGGTATACAGATGGCCATGCACATACAAATGGGCATGCACACACAGATGGGCGTGCACGCACAGATGGGCTTACACACACTGACGGGCGTGCTGATATGGGCGTATACATGCAGATGGCTGTACATATGGGCATGCGCACACAGATGGCCATATCAATGGGCGTGCACACGAAGGTGGCTGTGCACACACAAATTGGCATACTCACACAGATGGTCGTACTCCCAGCTAGGTGTAAAGGGGGGCGTGCACACTAAGAAGGCATGCACTCACAGATGAGGGTTACCCAGCTCGGCGTACCGGTGGATTGCACCTCAATTGAGGCTTTTAAATCAAACATACTCAGAACGGCAATTTAAGCAACCGTTCAGGATTTTAGACTGTACATAGCATTATTTTTATTCCAATGGAGTGGTGACTTTTACTATGTACATACACATGCCGCTTCGCGCACATGCACAAGGTTCAAGGATACGCAAACGCGGGCTGAACCTAATTGGAAGAAGAAGAAGAAGAAGAAGGGTTCCAACACAGATGGGCATACACTCGAGAGATGGGCATAGGCCTACAGGTGGGCGTACACATAGATGGGTGTACAGGTGGGCGTGCCCACACAGATAGGCATTCAGGTGGACATGCCCACGCAAATGGGTGCGTACACAGATGGGTGTGTACACACAAATTGGCGTGCACACACAGATGGGCATGCCAGACGAGCTACAGATGGGCGTACACTTGACGATGGCCGTACACAGGCATGCACAATGGATGTACACATACGCCCCTCGAATAAACCCCCCGTCAAATAGAGGCCCCACTGCACCATGGACAACAACGAATATATATCTATTTATTATTATTATTATACGACTTACCTTTTTAAGCCAGGTCCAAACAAGCTGCACTCAAAACACAAATTGTTATTCATCTTTTATGGATCAAAACAGTCACACTTGATTGCACTTGATCAGCAAAAGGCGTCCTGCAGCGCCGGCGGTCATATTATCATCGCTTGCGATTCTAGTTATAGGTTTTTGAGCATACAGATAAGAATATGTGTAAAGCAGCCAGAAAGAGCTGCGATAACAGAGTTTGAATATACGTGTGTCTTGCAGTCTGCGTCCAATCAGGTTATTTTTCCTGTACTTTCATACATTTCAACGATCAAAGACCAAAACACATATGGCAGAGACAAGAGCTAGACATGACGTGTCATGTCTTGGAAACTGTTACTGATTTTTGCAGGATTACATATTCACCTTATTCCATGTTGCCCATCAAGGCAATATTGTGGCCAAGACATTTAGGTAGCAATCGAGGTGTAAAATGGCCTGATATACCAATCTCCGAAGGACATTTAGCAAATTGCCAGTGGAGGTTTTTTGTCCCGGACAGGAATACATTATTGGCTTTATTTTATCAACATAGAGAAAAACATGTTTGCAGAGAATAATTATTCTGGTAGCATAACATTTTGGTCTACACATGAAATATCTTTATTTTGTCAATTATCAGAATGAGAAGATTGCACATGTTATTTGAGTGGTTGGTTACGATAAAGATGTTTATGTCTTGAAATGGAAACAAAATGATTACTCTGCTACCATTCAATAACTAAATCATACAGTGTATCAGTGATTGATGACAGAAAATTAACTACAAATGCATATGAGAAATATTTTAAAGCCAAGGTGAGTGGGAGCCAACAACTTTGCAAGGCTTACATTAAGTAACATAGGAAGCACCTCTACAGCTGCTCTTGTTGAAACAACTACAGGCTGAGAGCTTTAGGCTGTCTTTTTATCATAATGATATCAGTTACAGGTGTTGTACATTGCATTAGGGACTGAGGGGTCAGATTTCTAATTCTTGAGACATTCAAATACAACTTTGGCCCTCAAGTGCATAAAACAAAGGCTCTGGGATGGCACATGTGGCGGACATCCCCTCTAATCCAACTTAGGTCATTCTGAAGGCAATTATGTCACTAACGTACTTCGAGCTTTCTTGTCCATGTATGGACTAATGGTGTAAATAACTTTTTTTTAAACCAATTTTGTGTCATAACATCAATAAATACTTGCTTACTTACTTACTTACTTACTTACATTCTTGGATTATACAGTACTGAAGTAATGAATTGTATTGTAAATTTTAGGAAGCTCAATGGCTTGAGGATTCCTTTCTAACCATTTCAAAACAGACTTCCATAATAGATTGAACAATATGTTTATGTATAATGGTAAATGATCATTCCTTGGAAAGGCACATTAAAACGCACAGCACAAGAAACAAACTTCCAGAGACAATTACTGAGAAAGTAAGCAGACCTGATTAGCTAAATTGTTGGCGTGTTCTTCATTGTGATATGACATATGGAAAGAAGTTCATATCCTCAATTATTTTGTGATTGTGAAAAATATTCAAATAGCTAGTGTTTATTGTGTAATTTAGCCCAATAAGCTGTGGAAAGCACCCATGAGAAAATGATTATTACTGACTTGGGTCTTGTTCATTGCCTATGCATGTTCATTGAGAGGCAATTTCCAGCTGTAGGCCAGATATCTCCATATTATGACAATATCTCAAATATCTGGTTGTTTCATTGCATACAAGGTCAATAACAAATATGGCAGTACTAAACATTGCTGATTAGTTTCATAGAGCTTCTGAATAACGGGTATCATAAAATATATTGTCCAGTCAAGAATGTGTCCTTATTGTAGTAAAATTTTTTTTTTAAATCTCATTTTGCAGAGGAACACCCAGACACAAAGGTTTGGAGTAAAACTGTTTTTCAATCAAAACACTCCAGCTAATTGATATAACATACCTCTGCATAAGACCCTGAAAAAAGTCAAAAGTTAGAACTTCAACTCTGACTTGCTTGACAAGATTTCAACTGACTGGTCAGGTAAGTTGTCTAACTCTGACTTCACACGGCTCACTTGACTTCAACTTACTTCCGCTATTCAAAGAAATTTTATAGGGCTCTTTTCTGCAACATTACATTATAACTTTGGAAACATTCCTTATTTCCGAACCAGGAAGAGAGTGCATTATGCTATAGCGCTAATGTGCGGCTGACAGATCAAATTGCATTTAAGCAGTTTAAAATCAACAATAGCCCTCAAATAGTATACATAAAAATATGAATTGTGCCCTTTATGCTGCTAAAAAAATCATGCCAAAACCATTTCTGTGAGGTATGCAACAATGACTTGACTTTAGCTGACTTAAGTCTGACTTGACTAGGCTCAACTTCAACTTGTCGCTTGAAAAGCTAACTGTGACTTGACTAGTTGTCATTATGCACTACGCAGTCGACTTCAGGGTCTTTTCTGCATTTCATTAGATTTGGTTAAGTTTGATAACTTCTGCTTTCTGCACAAGATGATGTTATTTTAGGACGTACAGTGTAAGTCATATATGATTGTATGGTTTAATGTTTATGTCTCTGGTCCATGTATCAAAGCAGAAAAACTGAGATAAATGGAGAGTTGAGAGCCTTCTTTGGCTGGAAGATCAGTGCCACTACCGACTGAAGAGCATTTGGCTGTCTTTCCAACCTTGCTAAGTCAGCTACAGACTTTGTAACATGATATTATGGGCTGAGCAGTCAGATTACTGACCCTTGAACCATCCTGATGCACCTTTGGCCGTTAAGGGCATAAAACAGACGCTCAGGGAAGGCACATGTGGCGAACATCCCCTCTAATCCAACTTAGGTGATTCTGGAGGCAATTATTACAGCTCTTTGAAAGTCGGGTCTTTGTAAAGAATGAAAAAATAATAATAATAATACTCAAGACATAAAAAAGAAGCAAGGGCATCATTTTCTTAGTACCATGGTGTTATTCTCCCATTCTAACGATGCCATTTGTACAATATTGACTAAATAAAAGAAAAATTCCTTTTTGACTAAAAAAAACCAGTAATTATTAGGCCTATATACAATGTTATAATCTAATGTAACAATCCTACATTGATGATATTTAAAGATTTGTCTTTAATGTGTTCTCAGATCTGTTATGAATATAATTGTAAAGTGATATTAGTGCAATAATTCAATTTGAGCAATTAATAGGCCACAACCGATTTTTTTTTTAGAATATCTAAATTATCATTATCTTTTAGTTGATATTGATCATTCATAGGCTATATCTAATTCAGTTTAATATGTTTTTGTAATTCAGGTAATATAACCCAGTTCTTTTGTTGTAAAACAAATGAATGCATTTACACTTTCACAGTCCAATGCTCACCAAAATCCCTTCAAGGCATTGCTTTTGCAAAGGGCATTTTGGCTTTGCTTTCTGTCTGTTTTAACTGTGCATAGTTTTGTCTTTCTCTCTCTCAATGCAGAGCCTAATTCTTAAAACAATGTTGAATTTTTGTTTTCGGCTTTTGCTTTGATTTATTCAGTAGTCTATCAGAACTTTTATCAGAGCAGATTCTGGTTATAAGTACAACTATCAAGTCTACAGATTCCATGTAAAATTCACTTGAAGATCAAAAGCTGATACATTTAAAGTATATTAAAACTATATAGTATAAATATTTATATGCAGACTTTAAATTAACATAAAATGCGTTTTTTAGGTGTTAAGAGAGCTATAAATTTAATTTAATTACTACAGGAGGGACCTGCAATGCCTCAAAAGTAAACAAAAACAGGGGTTTTTTTACTATTAAAACAACTTATAGATGCTTATGTAAAGAAATACTTTTTTTTGCATAAAGAATAGCATTTTGTTAATGAACTGCAATTAACCAAACTGGCTTTATAGAACCACCCACAGCTGTTGATACAGGTAATTGCATCATATTGCAATAGATGGAGACATGGGCCAGTTGCATGCTTGTTTGTTTGCTCAGGAGGACAAGAGCATGCAAGTGAGGGCAAAGTAGTGGATGTGCTGGGGTGTCTAAGTGAGTGCAAATGAGGGGATGAGCTCGGAAAATTTATTGGGTTGTACTGTATGTCACTAACATACTTGGTGCTGTCTTGTCCATGTATGGACTATGATGTAAATACATTTTAAACCAATTTTATGTCACTACATTCTTGGATTATACGTGCTGAAGTAATTAATTTTATTGTACATTTTAGGAAGCTCAATGGTGTCACCTAATTTAGAATTCCTAATATTTTTATTCACAAGGGTAAACAATAATTCCTTGGAAAGGTACATTCACACAAACAGCAACGGAGACAAACTGCCAGAGGCAATAACAGAGAATGCAAGCTGACCTGATCAGCTAAAATTATACCTTTTTTTATGATAGGTCAGCGACATCAAGTGGATAAAGATATTTACAAATACCTGTTGCCAGTTTGACAACCAGGTTCAGTTTGATCTTACACTTCAACCAACTTTCCTATACACAGTTCTGGATGATATTGGTATATATAATGGAATTATTATGTTCTTTATTGACTATTTTAATTCTTATTTTCAATTTGACCATTGCAACACAAGCAAAAGCCAGACAGGATATCTAACTTCTCCAGGATATCTAATTTCATCCAAATCTTCCATCACCACTTCGAAGCAATCAGGGCTGAAGGCTGCGAAAGTAAGAACCTGCACAATTTGCAACAAATTGAGATCAACACCCCCTGGAGACTGAGGAGAATTAGGCTTTCAGCGCATCCTGGCCATGTCAGCTGCAGATATTCTAATGAAACATTATAGACTAGGGAGGCATCCGAAGACACCTTTGGCCCTGAAGGTTATATCATATGCAGAGGCCTAAGGATGCACATGTGGTCGCTATCTCTTCGAATCTCGTTGAGGTCATTCCCCAGAACATTATGTCACTAGCACACTTGGCACTGTCTTCTCTATTCTCATGCCATAATTATTGTGTTTTTCCTTTAACCTGTATACAATTTACTGACTGAAAATTGTACATTTTGTAGCCATGACATAATTAGTTTCTTTGCTTGGTTAATGAAGAGACAAACATCTCATGTTGCTAAATAAAACTTTCAAGTTACAGGGACATAATTTGAGACGGTCCATTGGGGAAGCTGATCCATGTCTCCCAGTCTCCAGTTATGGTTATTTTTGGCAATGTAGGTCAACTGTGGGGTATGAAACAAACCATAGATGACCTCTTGGCTAATGGAGCTCACAGTGTGACAAACAGCTTTTGTCCCCTGATATTAACACTGAGCAGACACAGCAGATACACACAGCAATATATAGTACAGGGTAGGGGTAGCGCCTATTATAAAGGTTGAGAGCTACTCAACATTACTCATCCAAGAAAAACAAGGCACAACAAAGTCGAACATAAAATATGTATATAATTTTCCATATTTTAGTATTTTTTAGCACAAAAAAAAGGTACATAATTTAGTCAATTGAATGAGAACACACCAACCATTCCTGGATAGACCAGGGAGATTGTGAAGTTCTTATGTTTGAAGTACACTAAATATAATTGTGATTGGGTGACATGACGTCATTTTTCCTTGTGATAATTTTATGAGTTTACTCGTTTAGAATCATTTATGATTTTTCATCACTCGCCTATCATGTTGCATACAGGTTGATTTGCCTACAAAATATCATACCTGTAAAAAGTGTCCTGTTTATTGGTTCATCTTTCTGTCATGACCATCTTTCATGAAGCTGAATTTTGTTTGGTGATTCTTTGCAATAACAATTGTTTGTCAGTTTACTTTTTGCACTCATCTGACATCAAATGTTGTCAGTTACAAGTTTTTTATAAATTTTCTTTCTGTCAGGTTTTCTGCTTCTCTGCTTTCTGCAATCCTAAGCCTCTCCAAGCACTCATTGACATGATCTGCAAGGCTTCCGGAGTCTAGAAAGTTGTAGAAATTGATTGGCAGACAGAAGTACTAAGTTTTATTGGACCGTTAACATGTGGTCCTGTTGTCTAAGACACTTGAAATCTCACTGACTTTTAATCAGGACAAGTCAGGCTGTGCCAAAGGTCTCCAGCATCAGGCATAGGATTGTATTTTTTGCATATGTAGACACTAGACAGAGAGAAGTGGCTGAATGGTTTTTGGGAAGTAATTATAAGTTAAATCTAGTCTTGATTTATGTTCAAGAAAAACATGATGCAAAATTCAGACCTTTTGTTTCAGTTCATGAGATTTTAGCCTGCATTTACTTAATGTCTATGAAGTTAATGAATCAATCCATAAATGCATTAGTGGTATTACTCAGTTTGAATCCATATATGCATATTCATTGGCTAAGTTTAGACACGATTGTAATCTATGTCTTCACCAACATCAGAAAGATACATATGACTGATTGTTGGTCATGAAATGTACGCTATAGGTCTATGTTATTCTAACATTATATTCATAATCACTCATAATCTTAGTGTTTCATGAAAAGTAACTTTTTCAAAACATAGGATTATTTGACTCATATTCAGATGCACTAGAATTATTTTCTAGCGTCCAAAGGGAAAACCTAGGAAGACACATTTAGGACATTCTAAGAAAATTGACTTTTAAATTTAAGTCCGTGCAGTAAAAGATAGACTTCCTGGGATTTGCCAGTGTCATTCTTGGGTAATGGGCCACTTCTCGAAAATCTAAACTTAATAATTGTATAGAAACATGTCTCAGAAGTCCTATTTTGTCCTTAACTCAATTTTTGTCCAAAATGTGACTTACTAGGTTTTCCCTTTCGACACTAGTTTTTTAAAATGGAGGTGATTAAGATTACTTGCACTCAAGATTTCAATAAGTTTCACCTCTGTCTCAAGACATTCCTGAAATTCAGATCTCCGAACTTGCTTTAAATAATTCACAATGAGTGAAGGTGGCATGGGAAACAGTCCGGAAAGTAATGATGTCAGATTGCCTATGGTAGAACCATGATTTCACACTTCTTTTAGAACAAAACATTACATAGAAACTACAGGTTTGCTGAGTGTGAAGCAATTTCTCATAATTATAGAGTTTCAACAGAACTTGGTGGATTGGACTTCCAATTGCTTTTGAGTGCAAACTCAGAGCATGTTGCTTATTATTTATGACCTCATTGCATGATTTGTTTTTACATTGTTGAAATGGCTATTAGAGGTCCAGTATGTGGTCTGTTGTCATCCATTATCGATGATCTTGTCTGGGAAAAACACTTATCTTATATGTAATTTAGGCAACATTAAAAATTGGCCGTCATGACAGCTGTAATAACTTTTTATGTTTAGCTGTTGAGTACGGAGTACTTTCACACATGTTATCTTATTTGTTGCTTTTATCCCTGTTTTCATTCTCAAGTGTACAATTACAGTCTATCGTAATTCTTTTCAGAATGGATTTTCTTTTAATGTGAATGTTTTTATGATCCAGGTCCAGTATGTGGTCCGTTGTCATCCGTTATGAAGGGTTTTGTATGGACAAAAACATTAATCTGGTATGTAATCGAGGCAGCACTTTATCTTGTCCACCACCGCAGCTATAGTGTGTTATTAATTTGGTGCAAGTACTTGAAATCACAAGTATCAGTTGCAAAAACGCAAATGGCCCAGGCAAGAGCTAGAAACGATACGTCATTTCTTGGAAACTGTCGGCATGGTTTACCACAAAAAAATTACAGATTTATTTATTCCCTGTTACCCTTCCAGGCACTATGACCACAGACGGAAGCAATTTATGTCTTTTTCATATATTTCTCTTTTCAAACCTCACTTGGTCATAACTCCAAGTATTTGAGTTTTCAGGCTGCAATTTTGGTTTGTTCTTTCCTGATAATGCCGAAGGCTATGATAGTAAGAACCTGCTAAGATTGTAAGAACTAGCATCAGCACCTCTGCAGACTTCAGAGAATTAGCCTGTCTATACCTCTTGGCCATGTCAGCTACAGATTTCAGATTTTGTAATGAGACATTGGGAGGTCAGAGGCATCCTAAGACACCTTTGGCCTTTCAGAGCACAGGCCCAAGGATGCACATGTGGCCGCTATCTCTGCTAATCCCATTGAGGTCGTTCCGTAGAACATTATGTCTCTAACACACTTGGTGCTGTCTTCTCCATTCTCAGGCCATATTGTGGTTTTTTATTATTCACATTATACAACTATGTTACTAAAAGAATTGTACACTTTAGCCATAAATGATCAGTTAATATCCTCAGTTTATGAGGATATACACCTACCACTCTCCAACAGCTATTTTCTACATTGATTTATAGCTGAACACAGATGACCTTGTGGCTAGTGAACCCAAGGTGTGACAAACAGCTTTAGTTTCCAGCTCAGTGAAGGTTCCTGGCATATATACCTAGCCTGAGTTAAAACTAGGACAAACTAATAATAATTATAAAATTCTCACCAGATATTTAGTCTTGGGTTAAATCATTGTCAATGTCTGTAATGTGGCGTGGGAAATACAGTTTGGAAACTGATAGCACTTGCCATATCGTTGTCAGGTAAAATAAAAACTGCTGTTGTTTCAGAGCAAAAAATTAATGTCGAAACCACAGGTGCGGTTAGTCTGAAGCAATCTCTTATAATCATAGTTTTACAGAACAGAAGCTTCGTAGATTATACTTCCATTTACTTTGTCAGTACAAAAAGATAATGGCTTAAGACAGGCTATCTTGGTGCAAAGTAAGGGCATCCGCTTATTCACAACCTCATTGCATGATTTTGCAACATAAATATATCTAAATATGTTTTGCAGTCTGTTTCCAAGCAGGTTTATTTCTTCTGTCAAGTACTTTCATACATTTTAACCAACAAAGACTAAAACACATTATGGCACAAGCAAGGGTATAGACATGATCTGTCATTTCTTGGAAACTGCTAGTGAGATTTCCAGCTAAAATATCACAGATTCACTTGTTCTCAATCGCCCAAGTTTTGATTTAGCCTTTTCTTCCAGATAATATTATGTTTTCTGCTTCTCTGCTTTCTGCAATACTAAACTCTCCAAGCGCTCATTGACACAATCTTCAAGGCTTCCAGTGTCTGGCAGACAGAAGTCCTAGTTTTATTGGATCGTTAACATGTGGTCATTTTGTCCGAGACTCTTCACATCTCACTGACCTTTAATCCACAGAAGTCAGGTTGTGCCAATGGTCTCCAGCATCAAGCATAGAATTGTTTTGTTGTTTTTTTCTGCAAAGTAATTGAAAGTAAATCTAGTCTGATCTATGTTTAGGACAAAACATGATGCATAATGTGGACTGTTGTTTCAGTTTATAAGATTTCAGCCTGCATTTACTTAATTTCCGATAATTTTATGACAGTTTACTTGAGAATCTTTTTTTTGTTTATCACTCACCTATCATGTTGCATATGACTTGATTTTCATGCGAAAATCATAATTTTCGAAAAGGTCCTATTCATTGGCTCCACTTTGTGATATGACCGTCTTCCATAAATGATGAATTTTGCTTTGGCAATTCTTTGCAATAAAAATGTTTTCTCAGTTTACTTTTTGAATTCAGCTATTAAATGTCATCAGTCACAAGTTTTAGCCTGTTCTTCCTGATATGTTTTCTGCTTCTCATTATCTTCATAATCAACTTGAGGATGCAAGTGACTCATAACTTTTTCAAAACTTTGGATTACTAAAATCATATTGAGTTGCAGGAGAATTATTTTCTGAAATAAAGGGGACTACAATTATTTGCATCTCAACTTTAAGACATTCCAGTCATTCAACAGTACTCAGTCTTTGCCCTAATACATTCACAAAGTATGAAGGTGCCATGGGAAACTCAGGAAACTAATTATGTCAAGGGTAGAACAATGATTTCACACTTCTTTTAGAACCAAACATTGCGTAGAGACCACAGGTGTGCTGAAGCAATTTCTCATAATTACACAGTTTCAACAAGGCTTTGTGGCTTAGACTTCCAGTGGTGTTTTTAGTGCAAAAAGATGATGGCTTAAGACAGGCTATATTGGTACGGACTGAGAGCATGCTGCTTATTATTTATGACCTCAGTGCAGGCTTTTTTATAATGCATTGTTACAATAGTTATTAGCCTTCCAGTATGGGGTCTGTTGTCATCCATTATGAAGGATTTTGTTTGGACAATTACATTTATCTGATATGTAGTTCAGGCAGCATTTCAACTTGTCCATAACCACAGCCACAGTGTGTTTTTATTTTGCTTCAGAGTACTTTAAATCACAAATTTCAACCTCTAAAACACAAATGGCCAAGGCAACAGCTAGAAATGATATGTCAGTTCTTAGAAACTGTTAGTATTGTGTGCCCCTAAAAAATTACAGATTTACTTACATTGTATTCCCTATTGCCCTTCCAGGCAATATGGCCGAACACACGGAAGCAATATAATTTTGTTTGTTTATTTCTTTTTTTCATACTTCACTTGATCAACTCCAAGTGTTTGAGTTTTCATCCTGCAATTTTGGATTTGTTCTTTCCTGGTAATGCTGAAGGATATGATAACTTTCAATCAGCACCCCTGTAGACTGTGGAGAGATAGGCGGTCTATACTTCTTAGCCATGTCAGCTACAGATTTTGTAATGAGACATTGGAAGGTCAGAGGCATCCCAAGACACCTTTGACCCTTCAGGGCACTAATCCCATTGAGGCCATTCCCTAGAACGTTATGTCTCTAACACACTTGGTCCTGTCTTCTCCATTCTCAGGCCATATCGTGGTTTTTTATTAGACACTTCATACAACTGTGTTACTAAAAGTTAGAACTGTACACTTTAGCCATACATGATTAGTTTATATCCTCAGTTCATCAGGATATACACCCACTACTCTCCCAAGAGCGATATTCTATATTGTACGTTAACTGTGTGATTTCATGCAAGTCACAGATGCGCTTGTGGCTAGTGAATCCAAAGTGTGACAAACAGCTTTGGTTTCCAGCTCATTGACCTTTTACATGAGACAATAAAATTATCAAAGTTCCTGAACCTAGGAAAAAATATACATAATTCTCACCAGATATTTCGACCTCGGTTAATTCAATTTCATTGTCAATGTCTGTAATGTGGCATGGGAAATAAAGTTAGGAAACTGATGGTGCCCGATTGTTCTAGGATAAAACAAAGACTGCTGTTCTTACACAGCAAAATATTAATGTCGAAACCGCAGGTGTGCTTAGTCTGAAGCAATCTCTTTTAGTTATAGTTTTACTGAAGCTTTGTAAATTATACTTCCATTTATTTTCTTGGTACAAAAAGATAACAGTTTAAAACAGCCTATCGTGGTTATGAACTTAGGGAATGCTGCTTATTTATGACCTCATTGCACAATTTTGGAAACAAAAGTATATAGGTTTTGGAGCTTTGAATAAGATGATGTGTAACATTGCCATACAAAGCTTTGGTAACAGAACGTAAATATGTCTTACTCTCTGTCCCCATTCAGTTTTATCTTTTTTCTGCAGAGTACTTTCATACAACATATTATGTCACATCCACCGCCAAGGACTAAAATACATATTATGGCAAAGATAAAGTCGGACATAATATGTCATTTCTTGGAAACTGCTACTGAGTTTTGCCACCAAAAGATTACAGATTGACCTTTTTCCTGCCTGGTTTTCTATCCAGGCAATATCATTCCCAAGACATTCAGGTGTAAAGTGGCCAGGTATACCAAGCTCCAAAGGGCATTTAGCAGATGCCAGTGGAAGTTTTGTACTAGACTGGAATATTTTATTGGCTCCATTTTCTCGTCACAGAGAAAAAAAAAACATTTGCAGAGAATAGATATTTTGGTAGCGTAACATTTTGGTCTATGTCAAAAAAATTTTTGTCATACTAACTATCAGAATAAACTCATAGCACATGTTATTTAAATAGTTGGTTATAACAGAAAATTATGTTTTTGAAGTGGATGCTTAAGGCTGTGGGATTCAACAACTCAATGAGACATTGCATCAAAGATGACTACAAAATTTGATAACCTTGGCCAACAAAAACACATGTGAATTGTGAAATCCAACAAATGCTAAGGTGAGAGCCAAGAGCTTGAACAGCTGTGGAAAGCTTGGAAGGTAAACACTTTAAGATTGAAACAACTTTTTATGATCCGGGTCACTCCAGGCTGAGACCCTCAAGCTATCTTTTCTTTTCAGCTAAATCAGCTACAGATTTTATTACATGACATCATGGGCTGGGGGGTCGGATTACTGACCCTTGAGAAATCCCAAAGCACTTTTGACCCTCAAGGGCATGAAACAGAGGGTCAGGGATGGGACTTGCGGCAGACATCCCCTCTAATCCAATTTAGGTCATTCTGCGGGCCATTATGTCACTAATATACATGCTGTTTTCTTGTACGTGTAGAGTAGACAGTAGAGTACAGTAGAGTAGCATTTATTCGACCGGAAAGTATTGTACAATAAATTGGAATAATATTTGAAATACAAGGCCATGGTATTAATAATTTTTTAACGCAATTTTATGCCACATTATTCTTGGATAAGAAAAGATAATTTATGGTTAATTTTAGGAAGCTCACCAGTATCACCTGCTTTGGGAATCATCTCTGGCTCTTTCAATGCAGTTAATGCAATTAATTGAAAATGTGTTGGGTTCATTTGCAAGAACGTTATATCACTAACACACAAGGCCCTTTCGTCTCTATTATCTGGCCATATTTGGACTTTTTAGCCTGTGTACAATTTAGTGACTAAGAGTTATGTACACTTTGTGCAGTGGAAGTACCATAACCAATGAGGAGATGCGGTTATTTCTAATTGAAAACTAAACTAAACTATAGCAATAACATAATTAGTTGCTTTGCTCAGTTTATGAGGAGGCAAACATCTCATGTTGCTAAATAAAACTTTCAAGTGACTAGGACATAATTTGAGATGGTCCAGGAATACCAGTCAAAATCTACTTTTTCCAAAATCTACTTTTCCATAATCTACTTTTCCTACCAAAATCTACTTTTTTTGAAAACCAAAATCTACTTCATTTTGCCAAAATCTACTTCTGCCAAAATCTACTTTTTCCAAAATCTACTTTTGAAAAAAAAGTTATTTAAACCTTAATTTAGTTAAATCTAGTTTTACATTACCTTTATATGTTTAAAATACTTAAACTTATACAAAAATTAACATCTTTTTATGCTAAAAATAGTTTAAAATACACACTACCGACCAGGTTTGGGTTCAAATGGCAGGTACACGCATTTAAATATGAATAAAAATACAATTGAGCCAAAAGTAACAGAATACTAATACAATCCCATGCAATAAAAATAAGTTTGAAATCAACACTGTGAAGTGACCCTGGTTTAACATTTTTTTGACAAGTAAATGACATTATTTGAATTTTTCATAATATCATTAGAAAGTTCCTTCTTTAAAATCCGTTGAAGTTAGTATGTTTTGATAATTATACAAACCGAATTGTGGTGTGAAATATTAAGGAATGTATAGTATCTTATTCCTAAAATTACTGAAACGAATATTTTGCAAATAAATCTGGCTTATTTGGCATGCCTATATAGATCTGTTTTAAATATTACGGAATAAACCAAACAATTCCACTGGGTAGATTCTCTGGGTGATTAGTTCTAGGTATAATACCGCATTTTAACTCATTCAAATGATTGTTATTAGTTATTCAGACACATTGCCTTAAATCCCAAATTTGTAAGTAAATTCTGAAATAATTATGCTCTTTGAAATGATTCATGTTGTCTATTCACGTTTTTTCTCCAATTTTAAAGAAACTTAATTAAATTAACAAACTAAATGACTGACTAAATTATTTGAAAAACGATTCTGTTTACTTGAAATTTATTAGTTCAGATGAATTTATTTTTTCATTATTTACTTACAGTAAAATATCGAAATTTAATAAAGTTTTAAACTTTACAAGCAAATTAATATTACTTGAACCTTATATGAATGCTATGTGTCTAAGTAATTGCAATTTCTTAGAATATATACAATGCATGGCAAGTGTTTGAATTGCAATTAAGACAATGGCCAATGTTTGATTTGCAATTAAGATAACAGCCATTGTTAGAACAGCAGTTAGTATTCAAATTCAAAATGGGTGACAGTTATGTCATGAAAATATCAGTTTATGGGCAAATATACAGGT
The DNA here is from genome assembly GCA_026936325.1 of Platynereis dumerilii. Classification (NCBI taxonomy): domain Eukaryota; kingdom Metazoa; phylum Annelida; class Polychaeta; order Phyllodocida; family Nereididae; genus Platynereis; species Platynereis dumerilii. The sequence continues at coordinate 612,644 of JAPTHN010000091.1, read as the reverse complement.
GAAAAAGACTGATAAGTGAATTAAAGACAAATTTCGATTTTATGACCCAGACTCTGATAAATTTTATTTCCAAAATATTTTGTAGTAATGTCTCATTAGGAGTATAAAGTTTCAAAAGTTTAGGTACAAAAGACCTCTCAAAGATTAGAAATCGCTGCAGAGGCCACCCAAAAAATCCATATATGTATAAAATTGCAATTCCTACTAACGTTTTTCGGTCAATTACCATAAAAAGTAATTGTTAGATACATGAAAGATTACTCACAATGTAATCATTCACATATTTCATATGCTTGTATTTGCTCTTCTGATCATAGTATAAATTTGTTGTAATTAAGACTTATCCAGGAGCTCTGGTCTATTCCTTTAAGTTTTTAATGGATTATATATCACTAAAACATTATTTTATCAAAGTAATCAAATAAAAAATAAATAAATAATTTGAAGGAGATTTTGTCAAAAGCAGATTTTGGGAAAAGTAGATTTTTGTAAAATTTTAAAGTAGATTTTGACAGAAAAAAGGAGATTTTGTCAAAAGTAGATTTTGTCAGACGTAGATTTTGGAGAAGTAGATTTAGGGAAAAGGAGATTTTGACTGGCCCCCGGTCCACTGGGGAAGCTGATCAGTGTCTTCCAGTCTCCAGTTATGGCTATTTTTGGCAGTGTATGAATTGTCAACTGTGGGGTATGAAACAAACTATAGATGACCTCTTGGCTCATGGAGCCACAGTGTGACAAACAGCTTTTGTCCCCAGATATTAACACTGAGCAGACACAGCAGATACACACAGCTAAACAGTTCAACAAAAATAAGTCCCCCTTTGGATTAACTTGAATATCACAAAGATTCCTTCGCTGATATTTATGACAGTTAGCTAAATTATAGCCCCATATATCGACTTTACAAGTGTGTATTTATAGCTCAGTGGCATTATTCCTTACTGAGCCACCAGCCTTCGAGTGAGCCTACCCCTGTTTTCAAAAATCCATGACTTTTCCAATGGATATGAACAATTTCACCATGCGAGGGAGCCACCAGCTTGATAAACCTCATCATGTTTCTGGATAAAATTTGTTTCTCAATCGTGTTTAGAAGATAACTAAGGACTTCTTTTGTAACAGTTTTACAGTTTAGGTTCCTTGGATGCAATAACAAGTAATTTGAGTGGAGTTTAAACACCTTTTGGTAAATTTTTTTTTGGAAAAACCAAAACTTAGGATTTTTGAAAAGAGGGGTACGTGCACTCGGGGTCTGCTGGCGCAGACAAAAATTTAGCAATAAAGCTACAAATACACACGCAGACTGTCAATATGCAGGCCTACAAACTGGCCAACTTTCACCAAAATCGGAGAAGAGGTCTTTGAGATATTCACCTTTTCGTAAAGGGGGACTTATTTTTGTTGAACTGTTTATATAGGGTAGGGGTATTATAAAGGTTGAGAGCTACTCAATATTACTCATGGCGTGGGAAACTGCCAAGAAACCAATGATGTCTACCGTAGAACAAAGATTTCACACTTCTTTTTTAACCACTCATAACATAGAAACGACAGGTGTGCTGAGTCTGACGTAATTTCTCATAATTATACAGTTTCAACAAAGCTCTGTAGCTTAGACTTCCAGTTGCTTTTTGAGTGCAAAAAGATAATGGCTTACGACAGACTATTTCAGCGCAGACAGAGAGCATGTTGCTTATTAGTTATGATCTCAGTGCAGCAGGCTTTTTTATAATGCATTGTTACAATAGCTATTAGAGGTCCAGGATGTGGTCCGTTGTCATCCATTATGAAAAGGATTTTGCATGGACAAAAGCATTAGTCTGATATGTAATTTAGACAGAATTTAAAGTTGTCTGTCACAGCAGGTATGAAGTGTTATTTTATGCTGCAGAGTACTTTCACACATACCAACCACCAAAGACTAAAATTACATGCGGCACCAGCAAGAGCCAAACATGTCAATTCTTGGAAACTGTTAGTATGCTTGTTTGCTTTGCTGCCAAAAATTTACAGATATTCATAATCAGTGTGGTCCATCCAAGCAATGGACCTATGACCAAGACATGTGAGTATTTCTTTTTTTTTTCATTTAGCTTTTTCAAAATTCATTTTGTTAACTACACGAAAAGCGTTTCAGCTATCGCCCTGCAATTTTGAATTTGTTCTTTTCTTAAAATGCAGAAAGCCATAACAGTGAAACCTGCAAAGACTGCAAGAACTTATGATAAACACCCCCTGGAAACAGGAGAGGATTAGGTTGTCTATGCATCCTGGCCATGTCAGCTGCAGGTTTTGTAATGAGACATTGTGAGGTCAGAGGCATCCCAAGACACCTATGACCCTTCAAGGCATATAGCAGCCGCCCAGGGAAGGCACATGTGGTGAGTATCTCTTCTAATCCCACTAAGGTCATTCTAGTGACCGTTATGTCACTAAAACACTTGGTCTTGGTCTTGTCTTCTCCGTTCTCATGTCAGTGTTTTTTATTAGCCTGTACACCGTTTGCTAATTGAGAGTTCTGTTCACCCACTAAAGTCATTCCCATGATCGTTAATTTGTGAGGATCGTCAATTGCAGTAAAATGCAGTGAAGCTGATATGCTGTACCCTGTTCTTCCTCATGACTTTTTTTTTTATTTGCTGAAGTATGTCAACTTCTGGGTATGGAGCAATCCACAGATGACCTCTTGGATAATGGAGCCAACAGTGTGACAAACAGCCTTTGTCTTCGGATATTAACACAGAGCAGACACAGGGCCTACAGACAGCTATATAAAGCACTGGGTATACAGGATCCCAACAAAAAAAAGTTGTGATTTGAACAAATAACTCCCATAAATGCTACAGTTCTTACTCAAGACAACGAGCAATTTGTTACAATGTACTAAAAATCCTATAAGAAAAGGTCAAATCACACAAAACTATGTTCTTGATGTACATGCAAATTGTGGGCATCTTGGTTTGTTTTGTTTGTTTGTTTGTTTGGGTTTTACGCCTCTGCAGCACCTTAGTGGGTTATATTGAGGCAGGCGATCGCCGTATGATGATGAGATGAGAAGACTGTGAGTCTGGAACATACCCTATTAATTCAGGGATGCCCAGGGTCTTTCAGTTGCCCCAGCATAGAACACTGGATACAACCCGCCTCCATTTGATGTCCCATGGGCTCGGACTAAAGTGAGTTCCCGGGGTGAGATTTGAACCCACGCCCTCAAAGCCAGTGGACAAGCAGTCTTGAGTGGGCATGTTGGTAATTCAGGACTTAATTTCATGATTCTTGGAAGCGTTAGTAGCCTATAAAGATTTTTTAGCTTTCAAATGCCAGGATCCATAGAATAGCCAAACAGAGCTCTGCTAACATGGCATTAATGTCTTGCAGTCTGTCCCGATTCCGTTCTTTTTTTCTGCGAAGTACTTTACGCATTATAAAATGTATTATCAACCACCAGAGACTGAGACACATATGGCACAGGCAAGAACAAGACATGATATTTCGTATCATGGAAACTGCCCCTGGGATTTCCCACTAACATAGTTCAGTTTTACTTATTCCCATTTACCCATTAAGGTAAAATGGCCAAGACACTTACATGTAGGTAGTGAGGTGTGAAATGGCCAGATAAACCAAGCTGCAAAGAGCATTTAGCAATTGCCAGTGGAGGCTTTTGTCCCAGGCTGGAATTAATTATATGTATTGGCTTATTGTTATCAGCCTGGAAGCAAGGAAATAAACAGAAATGTTTTTTTTTTTACAGTCCTTGTCATGTTTACGCGGAATATTGTATAAAAAGTGTTTATTTTCCAAACTGACACATATTTTTATAGGCCAATAAATGTGTCTTGAGTCTTACAGATCGAGAGCAAACTTCTGTGATATTTGCAGTGACATAAACTGGTAGTTTCTCCAGTTTATATGGCTGGTGATTATTGTGTTGAGACCAATAATAATATTTTCACGCAGACATTGATGCCGCATGTAGAACTTTTTCATTGTTAGATGCAAATAAATTGAATTAATGTAAAACATGATATGGTGTTAATTGTAAGATAACTAAGCATACCCATAAGAGTCATGATTGTGTATATCAATAATTATACCATTTGACACCTCAGTCAGCCAATCACATAACAGTATTTCAGGGGAATAATTCCCATATTCTTTGTTGTCCAGTTATCCTCTCATGTTTGACTGTTTGACTGTTTGTCTCATGGTATAAGCTGGTTATTCACCATGGGATCAGGAATATGTGTTTATCACACCTCAGCCTAAAGGCCTCGGGTGATAAATCACATATTCCCTCTCCCGTGGTGAATAACCTTTACTTATTGTGAAGGCTTAATTCATTGCCTATTCATTTCATTTATGTAGCCTTTTTCTGCTAATCCGAAAGTAGATATACATACCATCAATGTGATGCCAGATTAATTTTTTCAGCCAAAATCATTGAAGTACAGTGTGGTGTAATTAAAAAAATCAGGACATTTGGCAGATAATTATCTAGCCGGCACCAATTTCTCAAGATCAATGAAAATACCAAATGAGCAAACACATCTAGATAAGAAGTAATTTTGTTTGGTTTAAATATATTGAAAATTGTTTTTTTTCAAGGTCACCTTATTTAAAAAAGGACATGTTGCTGAGCCATTCCCTATTATCATGGAATTCCGAGTGCATGCCAATATGGGTTTAGGAAATTAAGAAGTAATACTGATGCGATATTGGACCTTACAGGAAATATAATTGATGGCTTTAACAAAAAGATGTATACAATTGGATTATTTTTAGACATGTCAAAGGCCTTCGACAGTATAAAGCATGTGACATTGTTAAAGAAGATGGAATTATATGGGATAAAAAGAACTGCGCTAAAGGATTAGAAGTTATCTTACTGACAGAAGTATCAAAGTCATGTTTAAAGAAGCTCTTTCTGAAAAAAGTGAATTTAAATTTGGAACACCCCAGGGCTCTGTGTTAGGTCCTTTGCTTTACATCATCCTTTCTAATGACATGCCAAAGTGTTTAAAATTTAGTAGAGCTGTTATGTTCGCAGATGATACCACCATTCATGCGACTGGAAACAATGTTAAATTCCTATACAGAAAGATTAATGAAGATCTGAAGAGAGTAACACAGTGGTTTAAAGACATTTCATTGTCATTGAATATTGAGAAAACAAGTTACATGTTATTCAAAAATGTTAATAGCAGAAGTCATGTTAATGGAGATGTAAACATAGATGGTAAAGTTGTACAGAAAGTAACTCAGACAAAGTTCCTTGGAGTTTGTATTGACGAACATTTAAACTGGAATTGCCATGTGCAAAATCTTTCACTAAAACTGGCATCAGGTATATATAGTTTAAACATGGCACCGAATATATTATCAACCAAAAGCAAAAGACTGATATATTTTTCACATGTATTTAGCCATCTTAATTATGCAATGAGCATCTGGGGACCCATGTTATCAGCAAGTAATGTGAAAAAACTCCAGGTCATTCAGAATAAAGCTCTACGGTCAATCTATAACTTGAAGAGAAGAATAAGACTTTCACCTTATTATAAAAAGGCTGAACTACTAGACATTAAAAGTTTGATAGAATTATCTTTATTAAAAATTTCTCATAGGTATATGACAGATGTATTGCCCCAAAGAATTATTAATTTATTTGAAAATACCAGTCATAACCATAGAACCAGAAATCGAAACTTACTTCAAGCCCTTCCACATACTACTCAAATTTATAATAAAAGTTTTCTTGGCAGAGCACCACATGTATGGCTACACCTTCCTAGGGATCTAAAAAATATTCGTGATAGCAAGAAATTTAATAAAGGTTTTGTTAAATACAAGTTGGATCAAGCTATAAATAACTGAAATCAGCAATTGTATAATAACTGAAGTTTTGATGGTAGTTATATTTGATTTATGATATCTTCATAATTATTATGTATTTGATTAATGATATCTTATTATGTAATCTAAATGTTGACTTTGGATGTCTTTTGACCACACTTGACTCTAGACATAGGCAGCAACCGCGGCTAATGCATGAGCAAGATGTGATCACTGGACTTATGAATGGTTCATAATTAATTTAATAATATTGGCACATGTATAGAATTTAATTCATTGTATTTGTATGTAACGTATATTGGAAGGGCACCCCCCTATAGGGTATAGTAATTTTTTTTTGCTCGGGTGTTCTTCCATCAACTTACTTTGGTTGGTATTGTTTAAAGAAATTTTATCAAAATGTATTGTACTCTTGTAAGTTGCAAATAAATCTTCATTCATTCATTCATAGAGCTGGTTGAGCCATTGAAATAAACTATGCTAGATTTGAAAGCAGCATTGGAGATTTGACCTTGTGATGCAGCTGGCGAAAATTACAATTTTGTGTTTAAAAGTATAAGTACAGAATCATTAACTTCAAAGTCTTTTAGGAAACTTCCCTCCTTATATTTGGCAACGAACCATCTGTTTCTTAATGAGACAAACACAGGTGGATGTTGGGCAGGTTAAGTGGTTTCTTAAATATTCCAGATGACTGTTTTTACTTATGTCTTTTCCTCTAAACAGAAAAAATATTAACCTTACATTTGCTGATTGAATCAATATCAAATTTTAGTATTTGTCCAGAGATCTCTGATATTGAAGTCATTGTTGATGTTGTGAAGAAAAGTTTTGCGATACGCCTTTAGGTATCATTCTTAATATATTTTGTTGGTGATTCCATTTCTTTTGTAATGTCTGTTTAACAGACTTGATATTAGTTACATTTTCCAAGCCACGTAGCTCACAGGTTTCACGGATTGCGACATTTAGTATGTAAGCCTAACAATTTCTAAAAAAAAAAACAACTTCAGTTCTTCATGAGCATCATAACTTAGTATAGTTCTTTCTAGAACATTTTCTATAATGTCATAAATGTCCTTGTGTAACCTTGAGAAATGAGGAATCTGTTTCAGTTAAGGCTAGCCATCTGTGATTTATTGCTTGTAGATGACCTGCGGCCAATCTTCAAAGAGAATTGTGCATGACAAGGACACAACATCATTATTACTGAACATTATACTTATCACAAAAATAATCAGATTCAGATTCAGATCTTTCCATTGTCACTGAAGATAGGCCTATTATACAAATCATCTATATCAATGTCTGTTGCAATAAGTGCAGGCTCACAATTAGTAAGTTGAATTTGATATTTCTTTGCTGCCTTCGAAATATTTTATTTCACTATAAAATTATATCACATTGGGTCGAGAATATTTTATGCAAAATAATCATTATTTTCCCAACGAAGCCTTTAGAATTTGACCTAAACTTTTAAATTATCAGTGGCGACCGTATGGGGGCACGGGGAGGGCATGTGCCCCCCATATTGGACCTGTGTCCGCCAGGTTCCCTCATATGAATGTTCCAACTAAAATATAGTACAGAGGGTGCCCCCCCCCCAAAAATCGTGTGCCCCAAGGTGCCCCCTCCCCGCTCGAGACTGCCTAGTTATGCCACTTTAAATTATGATAAATTATGAACTGTAAACAGGTGACAAAAGGATGGTCACTGTTCAATACATAGCAACAACATATTACCAATGGACTCAATACATAGATGAACAAGACTGGTGCTGGAGACTTTAAGAAAACTAAAAATACTAGATAATGGCTGTAAGTATAGACAGTTGCCGAATGCTTGTGTAGTAAGCATAACCAAATGATAAAGAAAAAGATCAGCTCGATTAAATGCTCAGGAGCTTTAGGCTGTCTCTACATCCTGCCAAGTCAAATACAGATTACATAGCATGACGTCTTAGGATCCTGGGTCTGATTGTGCACCCACCAGGAGTCCCATGGCGCCTTTGGCCCTTGAGGGCATATAGAAGGGGCCTAAGGATGGCACATGTGGTCAGCATCTCCTCTAATCCAACTCAGGTCATTCACCTGGCCATTTTGTGACAATTACATGCACTGGTTGCTCTCCTCTCCATGCCCAGACATATGGTGCATATCAATTATACAAATAGATAGATAGATAGAAAGATAGATAGATAGATGAAGAGATGGATAGATAGATATATGATATATATAGGTAGAAATACAAATAATTTTTACTTGCCATGTACGCAAAATGCACAATTACAAGGAAAAATAGGCTTGTCTTGGCAGACAGACACCAAGAGATCAAAGCACCTATTTATTGTAAAAGTTCTTTGTTATTGATATCCTAATGTTCTCAACCATCCTGAATTTTTGAGAAACATACAAGTCAAAGTAAAGTCGAGCTTTTCATCCAGTTGTGCAGTTTTGTGCCTAATCTTGAATTACTCGGATACTTTGCCTACACCGTTAATAATACAAATACACTGTATGCCAAGATAGCCTAATCAGAAAACTATATCCAAAGATATACTATCCATTCATATACTATCCATTACCATCATAGCCTGCCTTACTTCTTTCACCATTTTTCTTCTACAGAATATTGCATAATTTGGCTAATGGTGTGATATATATATGGCATTTGCCATCAATCCGTACAATACCCGTTATATGGATATATTGGGTTACTTATCCTATGGAATTCTGAATATATTACCTTCCCTCTAATTGCATTCTGAGCTCCTCCTGAATGATAACCTGACATGTAATATTTCCTTCCCTTGCTAATGGTAGCTATGGGGATTATATTTTTGCCTGCAGCAATGTATATGAAATATTTTCCTCAGAGTAATGCCAACTTATTTAGTTTATTACTTCTGGAGGTGGTATTTCGTAATAAAGCATTGCATATTTTGGAATTGAAATAATTATTAACAGCCTCCATCAACGTGAAATAAACAATTTTCCGTCAAAGAGAACTCCAGCCCCCCCCCCTGATAATTAAATGGTCGCCCCCTTACTATAGTCTAAGTGTATATATTATACCATGCGTCTATCTATCCATCAGCTTCTCTTTTGTGTCCTTTTTTGGCATTCAAAGAGCAGAATTCTTGTGGAAATTACAAACAGCTGATCAAAGGCCACCCAATAGATTGATTTCATGGCATTGGTATTCTGCACACTATTGCAGTGGTCGGTCAGCCACATCAAAGTGATCGGAAGTATTCAAATGGAAAAATACCCTGAGCCAATTTAGACAAGCCAGGTGCAGCTGAAACATACATTGGAATCTGAAACTGGTTAAAAAATTGCATTTGTTGGTATTATGTGGTTTTCGAAAGAGTGTATCAATAGTTTTCTGATAAATTGATATTCTAACAAGTACATTGAAAGAGACACTTTGAGAAAGATAGACAATCTCCTGCAAGCTGGCCATACTGACCAGATGACTGATTTGCATTGAGCTTCACTAAAAGCAAATATTATCAGTCACATTATTGAAGTAAGTTTTCAAAAATACTTGTATGCATCTTTCAAAAATCTTAAAATGACAGCTTGAAATCACAGGCAGTATTTTGCTGGATTCATTTATTGGACATATTTTATTTGAACCAGAACTAATCGAGAGAAGCCAGTCAAGAGACAATAACTTTGGCGAGGTCTCGACCTGCATCAGAAACATGTGATCCATCATGGCTGTCTCCCTATTGTGTCGTCTCTATTGCTCATCAAATATTTATTCCGGTGTACTTTTTATTTTCAATGATGACAAAAAACTACTTTTATGTACAAGTGAAACTACACTCTTTCTTTATCTTAGTGAAGGGAAAACAACACAGGTATTATAAATGTTTCATGCAATCATGGAAAGCCATTTAATTAGGCAGCATGCCAAAATTACCACATCAAACTTTGAATAGGCAAAATCAAATACAGTGCTTTCCAATGATTTAGTTTGTTTCACGTTCTGTTCTACTTGAATTCAAGATACTATCTTGTACAATGTACAGTGTAAAATCACATGTCCTTTGTGGTTAAAAGTGTTTTCAAATGTGCGAGACATTGTACTCACCAAGTGACCTAATTAAGCATTTTTACCTTCAGCGAACGAAGTTCGAAGAAGGTATTGTTGTCACTTTGGTCAAAAGTTGTCCGTCCGCCGGGCAGGCGGTCGGGCGTCCGGGCGTCCGGGCGGCGGGCGGATAGATAGTTTCCGGGCCAGTACTCAGCCCCTATTGAATGAATATGGATGAAATTTGGTACACATGTAGCCTATATGGTCTAGTTGTGCCTTTTGACGGTTTGATTGATGGAACTTTTTCGTAATTTTTTGAAATATTGAGAAAAATATAAAAAAATTATTATTTTTGTTTCCGGGCTAAGACTCAGCCCCTATTGCATGCACATGGATGAAATTTGGTACACATGTAGCCCGTATTGTCTAATTGTGCCTTTTGATGGTCTCATGGATGGATATTTCGTACTTTTTCAAATATTGAGAAAAATATAAAAAAAATATTTTTTTCATGTCTGGGCTAGAACTCAGCCCCTAATACATGTACATGGATGAAATTTTTTACACACGTAGCCTATACAGTCTAGTTGTGCCTTTTCATGGTCTGATTGATTGATATTCCATACTTTTTGGAATATTGAGAAAAATGTATTTAATTTTTTTTTTTGTATTTCGGGCCAAAACCTGCCCACAATTGCATGTTCATAGATGAAATATGTTACACGTGTCACCTATATGATTAATTTGTGCCTTTTGTGGGTGTGATTCATGGATATTCTATACATCTTGAAATATTGAAAAAAAAAAGAAGTAAAATTATTATTTTTTGTTTCCAGGCCAAAACTTGGCCGCCATTGCATGTAGATGAAATTTTATATACCTCACCTATATAATATTTTAGTGCCTTTTGTTGGTCTGCTTGATTATTATTCTTAATGCTTTTTCAAATATTCTGACCCATACCTCACAACTTATTCCTTGTTTATGCGTGAAACTGGTCCATATTACATGTACATTGGTCTAGTAAGGCCTTTCCATCTTTGAACGTACCTTGGCCTACAGACGGGCATATGGCGGCGCGTATAGGTAATTTCAGACCCATATCGGGCCACTATTGCAAATGCTACATGCAATTCGTTTCACATCACTATTATGTGTGTCGTTTTTAAATGTTGTTTTTTCGCTGAAGGTTTGCTGCTACGCAGCCTATGTTTTTTGTTTACAATTTGCTAGTTCTCATATATAGAGCAAACAACAAACTTTGCAATATAGCCAGTATCATAGGCGTATGGGAGGGGGGGCAGGGGGGCGGTCGCCCCCCCAAAGTTTGGGAAACTGTAAGATTCGGGCAAAAAGGCTAAAAAATTTGGGCAGATGCCCAGGTAAAAACTGTTCAAAATTAGTGATTTCCAGGCAATTTCACTTGAAATGGTATTAAATTTAGATCTTGAAATTCGGGCAAATGTCGCTCGCCCTCCCAAAAATCACGTGTCCCGTACGCCTATGGCCAGTATGCTGTCTTATAGTACAAGTAATACACATACAAATTTTGGAATCAATCGGTTAAGTTTTCAGGGAGATTAGACAGTTTTAGTAAATTATAATGCATTATTTACAAGACTCACCAAATCTTTTGATTGTTGAATATCTCATGCTTGTAATTTTACATCAGGATGTCTAATACTTAAATACAGCATGCTGGCTATGTTCTGTTGTAATTGAATTGGTTTCTAGTCCAAAATTTAAGATTTTATGATTAACTAGGTCACTTTGCATAGAGCAAATGGTACACAGTGTAGAATTGGAAAGCGCACAATGCAGTACTTCAGCTGCTGTTCCTGGACCTACTCTGGAAGCAAAGATGTGATTCATAGTTCGCATAGATGGGAATTTCTGTTTATTTTGGATTATTTATTACAAATCTCTTAAATTTTTTATATATACATGTATGTATTATAATTTATATACGGTAGTTTCCTACAAGCAACCATTTTTGGTCCTTGGGAATTCCCTCAATAAATCAAATTAAATCATTCACATGTGAATGCGAACCCAGGCTAAATATCACAAACAATGGTTCTCTGTGCATCACACAGACACTGAACCATGGGGAAATAGTTTTAAAAGGCCTATCTCAAAAATAATGAAGCCAAAGTGTGACATGACCATCATATCAATTTTAAAATGTATTTTTGTATGAAATGACCTAGGCATATTGTAAAGAACATATTTAGGTTCCAGAAATTATATTTACCTTGGTGCTTTGATGAGTGGAAATAATTGATAACAGCTGAATATTACAGAATTTTTAAAAGTTTGTTTTTCATGGCAGTGAAACATAACTGGGCTGATTGGTAATTTGTCATGAAATTAAATCCATTTGTTTTATTTGACAACAACTGGCACATTTTTAAAAGTCTTCTGGGCGATTGTCATTCAAATACACCTAATATATTTTGAGAAACACCCAATTTTTCGACAATTTCGGAAATTTCTTTTCAAAACTACATATATTAACCCCAGAAGCATATATTTCGTTTAAACTGATTTTAACTGACCTATGTTGTGCGTCTGTATTTGGGCTTCAAATTTATACCAAATAAGTGCCACTGAAGTGAATGTCTGCTCAGGAAATGATGATAGAAGTTTGATTTTTGGCCCATTTTTCGACATAAAAAGCTGATTTTAAGTACTGGTGTGATATGAATCTTCAAAAAATGTTCTGGTTTTGACTCAAATCAATTTTATATTAATTATCAATCATGACCGGGGGGAAAATACAGCCATTTACAAGATAAAAAATATTTTGTTAATGCTTATTGCCTTTTTAGAAAATTTGGCCCCAAATTTCAAAGAATGCTCCATGAATGTTATAATTTTTGTAATTAGGCAATGAAATGTACTCCAACTACTGAAATTAATTGTTAATTTTCACTCCAAGTAATATAAGAATCATCGCTTCACTTTTTGTCTGAAAAAAAAATTTGAATACGATCAAAATTTTTCAGAGCGTTACGCGTGCGACAAATGCAACTTTTGAATTTAATCACCAGAAACCAGTCAAAAACTTGGGTTAGTTCATGGATTAATAAAGCTTCATAGATTTACTATATTTTGAGCCAATCCAGATTAAAAACAGAGCTTTCATAGCTCTGTACCACTTGAAAGTACTCTCGGCGTTACACATGCGACACATTCACCTTTCCAGCTATTCATTGGACTTTTTCCATGAACCAGATTTTCCACATTCACAAAAAGCTCCAAAAATACTAAGTAGATGTAATACTTGATCTCAATGGCAAAAAGATTCAACTGAAATCTGTTAGAGGAAAACTAGAGCATTTCAGATCCGGAACATTCAAATTTGACTCAATTTTCCAAAGTCAACCTTTGAACACAAATAACTCAATCATGTCACAACAAGTGGACAGAAGTGCTTGTTTCAATGGATTTATAGCTATTTATGAGGCCTCGGGATGTGGAGATTCCAAAAAGTATAAGGAAATAGCATTTGAACATGTCAAACCTTGTAAAACTGAAAGAATTCTTCTGGTGAAAAAGTCTATGTCACACTAAATAAGTGAAAAAATGCTTGTTTTCAGATACACTTTCATTTCTATCTTAATAACCTTTTGACGAATTGCCATGAAATTTTCAGGATTTTGACATAAGAATGTATTTAAGGCAAGACTGTAATATGAAGTTGTTGCATACAGTCGTTGTCAAAATTTGTTACCCTCAGTGAAAACCAGCTGTGTGGCTTCATTATTTTCGAGATATGCCTTAAATCTTATCTTATCTCAGCATGAAGCCTTAATTATGAAGCAAAGATACACTCATGGCACAGGATAAACCGTTTTTGAAAAATAATTACCTTGAAGCTCTTGATTTCCAAATGCAGCGTATCACACTACACCTGAACAGCGTGAGGAAACATATTTAATTTTTGTACTTTACTTTATTTTTTAACCCAAGTAAGCTACAGTAACATTGTCTACTCTTTTCCCCATATAATATTGAATCAGTTTCCTCAAAATAATATCATCAGATGAAACCACATTATCTGATAAATTTTGATTAAGAATTTGACTCCTGACTTACAACCCATTATTCTCGGAACAAAAATAACTCTTATCTCAATCATTGATCTCAGAAGAAGAGCATCAACATCTTGCAGATACTTGCAAGCACTCAAAGGCACTGTGTATAGGAGCACCACTTGAGTTTTATCACTGGCTTAATTTCTTCCCTGCAGCCATCCTCGCCATTCCTTGGGTAATTTGATCTTATTACACACTCAGGTTACAAAGTGGAACAGAACCCTAGCAGTAAGACTCTTACAGGTTTTCACCAAATTCATATAGAGGAACCATTTATACTGGAGAACCATTTGATGAAGTTTTTTAAACATTTTTTAAATAAAGAGTTATATTGAAAATTTATTAAGGGCATGAGTCAACTTTAGATAGAGTGCACTATTTCTTAAGCTTAACCAAGCTTGCCCATCTCTATATTTATCTAAATACATTATCAGTACTAATTGCATTATGATAAGAGAGATTATTTGTCACTTGAGACAATATTTTAATAAATATTATAATAATTTAATTTTCTTTACAAACTTCTGTGAAAAATCAAAAATAAACTTACAAGACTCAATGTGCAACAACATTGGGAGCACTGTACTGTTGGTACATGACTTCCTGTTTGATCAAAACATTGGCTTGGAGGAAGCACATGTATGTTTCAGAAAAAGTCAATTCATATAAAACCAAATTGCTGTCAGCTATAGAAAAACCACTATGAACTGTGTATTTAGTCAATGTGGACCAAACCAATGCAAGCTATAACCGTGAAACATCTTTGATATTTGATTAACTGCCTGCACACTTTCAATGTGGGTTGGCAAAAAAATCTTTGTTTACATGGCCATAGGAGAATTGGTAGCACCTTGTTTTTTTAATTAGTGCCATTCGATTTGTCCTGTTAGTCATTCTATTTAAGAGATATCCCATGCAATATAATCATAGTCCATGAACCATTCCAAGTAGATAAATGGATGCTCAAATGTTTTATCAATTCTCAGGAAATATGTCGCTGGCTTTGCCACATATTCTTATGTTCTGACTGTGTTTGAAGGGGCCCTGTTATAAAATAGCAAGCTGGATTATCTTGTTTAGCATTGTGTGGCATGACTGTGTGCGGTAATCACTTGTCTCAAACCCCAAGTCAGTAGGCTACAGTGCACCAATTTAATTGTGAATTCCATACCTTTGGTTGTGGCACCATGAAAGCTCGTTCAAATAGCGTTTTTTTGTATAGACACAATTTATTCAGTTTCACACATAAAGTTACTAAGAGAATGTAAAATACACACTGACTTGAATGGTTCATTTTAATTACGGTTTGCATATTTCGTAATGCATAATTTGCCTAACTTTGGAAATCATTTGAGCTAGAGTACTTTCAAGCTGCTGAGACTTATATATTACTGGAATATTAGAGCAATTTCGCTGTCATAAATGTCCTTGTACACAATTTAACCTTGAAAAGAGTTGAATCAGTTTGAGTGATGGTTTGCCGGCTGCTACTTATTCTTTGAAGATGACATGATGTCAAACTTTAAAGAGACTTATGCATGAAAAGGAGACACCATTATTATCGTTTGCTGAATGATGTGCAGAACAGCTTTATCCTTATATCATATGTTTGATTAAGGGGCCGACCAGATGATAGCTGGGGGGGGGCTATGGACTTTACCCCCAGGACGAACTTTTTTTTCGGTCGCGGTGCGTCGACGAACAATTTTTTTGTATGCGCACTCACGACAAACTTTTTTATCGGAATTTTAACATTATGGTACCCTAGCCACAGGTGGAAACAAACTTTTTTTTTCAGAGTCAAGTGGAAAACAATCTTTTTTTTCACCAAATATCCATAGCCCCCCTCCAAAGATCATCTGGTCGGCCCCTTATGATACTGTCACAATGAAAGCAACACAACATTATCTTGTATATAAACTCAACAGCAAAAGAAAGTTGTCACTTGATTTGGGCTTATAATTTTTGCAAAAATTTTTTTTTTACAAAACAAATTATATGGTATTGTTCCTATGATCAACTAGCGTCTTATTGCCAAAATTCATTCAGCTGTCACCATTTCCTGTGTACCTTTAGACTTGTTTATCCCATTTCAGTTTTTGCTATAAAATATGACATTACCAACAACTTATGCCTAAAATAATGGCGCCATTTTAAACAATGCCCAAACAGATAATAAAAAAACGAAAAATAAGCACATCAACTCTATTTTTGTATTTTACAGGACAATTTGAAAATTTGAGTTTTGTAGATATGAAAATGCATCAGACAAAATCATTATGGTTTTGGCCCTTCGAATTGAGCTTTCTAAATACAATTTTCAGAAAATATGACTATGTTGTCCAAGAATCACCACAATTTTTTTCAATGCTAAATTCACTGTTTAAAATAATTTTTTGCGGCGATGAAGGCCATATTCTTAAAATCACATTAACATGACTGGTATGCAATTTCAAGATTAAAAAATGAAATGCATCAATGTGCGGGATGTTCCAGATAATTGAGTCCAGAGATGGACTGAACAGATATTCCAGTAAGAAAGTTCCAGGTCGATAGTTCCAGGTAAAGTTTTTCATTCCAGAACTGAAACATCAATCTGAAAATTTCCAACAGGGGGTGCTGTAGTCTGGGACTCGAACAGTTCCATCAATTGATGCACTGTTATTTCCTTCTGGTAAAAATGTTATTAGGGAAGAAATAGGGGTAAGAAAACAAGTGTTACTTTCCTGGAGGTATCAACATGATACTTCCAATGCTGTTTTAACCCTAACAATTTTATAAAACCAATTGAGAGATGAAGAACAATAGATTAACTTGATAACAGATAAATTACTAAATTAAGCAATAACAATAACCTAAAATATTAGGGAAACTCATCAACTTCAACAATGACAATCTCTAGTACATGGCATTCACACCATTGGCAGCAATAAAGGCAGTGATTCTGTTTTCAAGTAAATCTATCGCTCTTGTAAGGTCTCTGTCATCATTGCACAATTGCATTTATACAATTTGATGGTTAAAACAGCATAACAATTCCCACTTTGAAATACTTCCAGAGCAGTAACACTTGCTTTCTGCCTATTGCCAAAGTTGATGGAACAATTGTAATCCCAGACTACAGCACCCTCTGTGGGAAATTTTCAGAATGATGCATCAAATCTGCAAATCTCAAATTTTCAAATTGTCCTGTAAAATTCAAAAATAGAGTTGATGAGCTAATTTTTCATTTTTTTATTATCTGTTTGGGCATTGTTTAAAATGGGGCCATTATTTTTGGCATAAGTTGTTGGTGATGTCATATTTTATTGCAAAAACTGAAATGGGATAAACAAGTCTAAAGGTATACAGGAAATGGTCACAGCTGAATGATTTTTGGCAATAAAACCCCAGTTGATCATAGGAACAATTCTATATAATTTGCTTAAAAAAAAAAAAAATTTTGCTAAATTATAAGCCTAAATAAAGCGACAACTTTCTTTTGCTGTTGAGTTTATATCAGTGAAAATCTGGGTTTTTTGTCAATACCTACACTGTAAAACCATAGGGGTTTTTGCACCTATTATCTTTGTGAAAGATACAAATATATAATATAAATTATATAGTTATATAAACAACCAGAATATTGGTGCAAAAACCCCTGTGAGTAAAACCAGCTGCATTACTTTAATGGCAGCTACCATAACGAATAGGCCTACATAAAAGTGCCACTTAACAGGAGAAACCCGTTGTTTTTATGTCATGTGCTGTTGCTTCAACGGTAATTGACGTCATAGCAGCTAGTTTAAAATGTAACTGTTCTCTATTGAGATAATATTACACCTTACTTCTATTTCTATCCAACAACTCTTCCTTTGTGCACTTTTTCATACTAAAAAAAAAAACAATTTACAGATTGGTGTTCAAAGGCTGTCCTAATTGAACATGTGCCATTGGTATTCAGCACACCACTGCGATAGTCGGTCAGCCACATCAAAGTAAAGTGAAGTGTTTTGGAAAATACAGGTCTGAAGCTAATTTAAGTCAGGTGCAGTTAGATCAGATCATTGGAATTCAAAACTGGTCAAAGCAATTATATATGTTGAAAAAAATTCCTCGGCTACAGAAAGAGAGTATTATCATGAAATATACATGGCTGGGAAAACCAGGGAAATGGGCATGCATGTCATTGCCTTGAAATCTCACAGGAAATTTTGAACTAGGCCGTAATTGCTAGACTCACATCCAGTGCTCTTCATTTAATTGCCTGAAAATTCACAATTTTCTAGCCTGGTAATAGACATCTAGAGATAGACAGACACTTTGTTGTAAGCTAGACATAGGCCTGGTAACATTATTAAATTTATTAAGGAAAATTGCATGAATCTCAAAAAAATTTACAGCTTGGCATAGCTGGTGTACTTCTCTGGTTTCTTTTGATACACATCTTGAAGTTGGACTGCAACTAATCCAGATAAGCCTTCCAAGACAATAAATCCACCAAGGTCATGGCCTGCACGAGAAAACATGTAATCCATCATGGCTGTCTGCATATCGTGACATTGTTGCTTTGCTGATCCCTTTTTCTTTTCAATAAAGAAAAAGGATGCGCATACGTACATGCAAAACTAATTGCCTTTTCTTCTAAAGCTAAAGTACAGGCATGGTACTGCTAAACAAGTCAGTCACTGGAAATGTCTTAAACATGCAATCATGTAAGCCATTTAATTAGGAAACATTAAAACTATCTATATCATATCCATGTTTAATGCATGATATTATCACAATGAACAAAATGTTTTGTTGTGCATTCATTAGTACAATATTTGGCCTATACGTAGATTTCAAAAAAGAGATGAGCACCGTTGTCTGCTAGTCCAGCCTTTTCATAAAATCCCAAAAAATGGAAAAGGCAATAAGGCTCCTGCACTGCAGCTAATATAATGTCTGGCGAAGTTAGCGTGACAAAATTATGGATCAAAAGATCAGTGCTGTGTATGCCAAAAGCACATATAATCACTCACAAATATCCACAAATATCCACAAAAGGCAGTCATGGATTTTGGCGTAGTCTTTTGACTCTGACCAAAGAGCCTATTTGACTATTAGCCTATTTGATATTAACCTCAATTTTCATTGGCCGTTGGATATTAGATTGGAATTTCATTGAATTCTCAGTGTGTCCAATGAGGATGCAGCATAATATCCACTGGCCAATCATGGCTCTGTGGATATTAGGCTTGACTGTCATTGGCTAGGATATTTGGCCAGGTTCTCATTGGACAGGATATTAGGTGGCATTCTCATTGGACAAACTATTAACTACAGTGCCCCCTACTGTGGATATTAGGGTGGATTCTCATTGGTCAAGATATTAGGTCGTATTCCCATTGGTCAGTTCACTATTATCCAAAGTTGGATATTTGTCAAAATCCACAATAGTTAAAAGAGTTATTGCTAGTGACTTGGGCATGTGTCCAAAGTATAAGGTCTTTGCCAAAATCCACTATAGTCGGGAGTGAGCGATAATGAGTGATTTAGGCATGCGCCCAAAGGACCTATATTTTGCCCAAAGGCCTCGCGGATATTTTGAAGGATGCGATGACTTTTGGAAAGTCATGCCAAAAGGAGTCATAACGCCCAAAGGCCCAATAGTTTTCCCAAAGACCCTATAACTTGCCAAAAGACCCTATATTTTGCCCAAAGGCCTAATATCCATTCCAAATAGGCCTATTGGGCACAATAGTGGATATTGGCGGTAAAACGTGCGATTATTGGTTAAAGACTGAATGGCCTTTAGGCTGTCTTTACATCCTGGCAAGTCAGCTAAAGATTACATAACATGACATCATAGGATGAGGGGTCAGATTTCTGACCCATTAGGAATCCCCTGGCATCTTTGACTCTTGAGGGCACATATAGGAAGGGCCCAAGGCAGACACATATGGCCAATATCTTCTCTAAGCCAACTTAGGTTAGGTGCTTCCTCAGCCATTTTGATACTCTGCTCCCTATACCCGGACTGACGATGCTCATCATCTATTGCCTTACTTTTCATGACAGTTTCTTTACTAAGATACTGATGGGGTTAACGTTGTGTGATAAATCAAATTGACTGTGAAGCCATACAGAAAACCATCACTCAGAAAGCAATGTATTCTCCGCCAAATACATAACAGAGAAACATCATTAGAACACCATGGTATTCGGATGTACGCTGTATCCCACACAATTTACAGCAAATTACCTCCCACTAATTGCATTCCATGCTAATGACTATCTGATGTCTGATATCATCTTAAGAATTCCTTCGCACATCGTACCATGGTGATCATTTCTAGCTGTGACAAGCTGTATTTTTCTTTGGTACTGATACTGATATGGTAGATATTTTTTCATCAAAGTGAACATGAGTAAGCTGCAATAACATTGCCTTACTCTTTCCCCATCAATATATTGAATTGGATTCATTACAGGTAATATCCTAAGACCAGATCACATGCTTACGTAAATTTTGATTAAGCATTTGACTCCTGATTTACAACTCCACTATTCCTGAGACAAAAATAACTGCTATCTCAATCATAAATCCTGGAGGACGAATGACATCTTACAGATACTTGAAAGCATATAATCAAAGTGCACTATGTCTGAAGCAATTGCATCTTATAACAGTTGTGACAGTTTCTAGAAAGCTTTGTAAGAGTGTACTTCCTCAGCGGCTGCGATGCAGGAAATACTTTGTCTTTAGATGGTTAATGGTATGACGTAAGTAGGTCAGCTTGGTGCAGTACTTAAGAAGACGTTCCAATATCATGTTGGGATTATCTAAAAGGTCATATTGTGGAAAAATGCAGAGTATATGTTCAAAATACTCTAATGTCCTGTCTTTATTTTCCCTATTTAGCTTGAAGATGAAGAGTGTTGCTTGTGTGCATATTATATATTATTTTGTCATCATCGAAAAGAAAAAGGTATTCGCTAAGGAACAAAATATTTTATGAGCAATTGAGATGTTAAGATATGGAGACAGCCATGATGGATCACATGTTTTCTTATGCAGGTCGTGACCTTGAGAGAGTAGCAGATTAGTTCTGGTACAAATATATGTACTATGTCATTTTAGGGCTGTTTCTACCTTTAAATAAATTAGATTTGTTCAATATAAGTGAGACATTCTGTCACTGAAGTCCAGTCATATTTTTTGTAGCAGTAAGTTTTTGGCTGATAATTAAAAACATACCTCTTGACAAAAATACTTGTCTACTCCTGTTCCTGACACCTTGACCAAACAATTTCATAAACATTTGGAAGTACCTATTGGCATCTTGTAGCACTGGTTTTGAGATAGTCCCATTACAATAACATTGCTGTCAACACAGCTCAGGAAGCCATTTTCTTCTACTGCTTCTGTTGTTGCTGTTGTGATGTCACCATTGTTTCAGTGATGTCATAGAGCCAACAATGCTGATGTCGTCACAACAGAAGGCTAAAAATATCTCTAAATGTGTTGAAGAGCAGCAGAAATTTAACATTGTAAGTGCCTGTATGATGAAGCTGGGGGATTAGAGGACATATATTTAATCCAGATCATGCTTGGTCATGGTGTACTCAGCCTATTAAGCCAAAAATTAAACTTCAGACTTTGTCATGGATTGTTTTATTGGATAAAAACTTACTGCCAAAATAAAATGTCTGAACTTTATGTCCTGCTTGCAGCTGTGTGTGCCATTGTGTATCTTTTTTATTGTATTTTGAACATGCAATCATGGAAACTGTTAAATTAGGTAACGTACTAGCATAAACAAGAGGAAACTTTGATCTGGCAATAGGTTAATTAGTGAGTTAATTCTTTTCCAATCATGTTTGACTTCAGTTAAATTTGACTTCTAAAGTTTTGTACACTTGACATTGTAGTTTCGTTATTTTCCAAGTTAGTTTGAAATGCAAGTTGTGCTGCTTACAGTCTAAAAGTTATCATGAGGGTCTGATATGGCAATATGTTCTGAAATTTTACAGCTAAAGATCCTAAAAATAAGACAGATACAGGCCCATAATTATGATTCTAAATGCACTGACAGCACAGGACGAAATATCAAATATTTATTGGGCATCTTCATTTTTGAATGTTCGCAGCACATCACGCAACCAGGAGACTTCACAATGAGCCCACTCGTCTTTCACTTGGTTAATTTCTTCCCTGCGGCCATCCTCAGGTAATTTGATTTTGTGACACTCCCGGGTTACAAGGTGGAACAGAAGCCGAGCAGTCGGACTCTCTCTCCAAATTCCTATCAAGAAGCCATTTAGTGAAATTTTTAATTTTGCAAAATAATTTCTTATCTGATAAGACAAGCTTTAAGATTTTAAGTCAGGAGTTACTGTCATGAGCGTGAAAAACTTTGGCAGATATTATGCAAAATTTAGAATTATAGTACTTCTGAGAAACGTGTACAAAGTCTGAAGCAATTCCATATTACAACAGTTGTTACTGTTTCTGGAAATTTTTGTAGGATTATACTTCCTCCGCAACTATGATGCAGGATATACTTTGCTCTGAGAAGGATGGTGGTGTGAGTTAAGTAGGTCATCTTGGCGCAGTTCTTTGTAAAGCGTTCCAAAATCTTGTGGGGACTATCTGGAATTTCATCTTGTGGGAAAAGGTGTTATCTTGTTATTTTTCAGTATTTAAAAAGCAAATGTCATCACATAAATAAACAAGTGTGAAAAAGGCTAATGATAAATAGATAGACTGATTAGTGGACTTGAAGATATGGTACTTTGTAGATGAACAAACAGATGCACAATGAGACAGGCAGCTGCAAGCCGGATATAGTGATAGAATGACTCACATTGAACAAAAGTAAGAAACAGTCCAAAAATGACATAGTATAAATTCATACATTTTTCCTGAACTAATCCAAACAATCCTGCCAAGGCAGTGTAATTGTGTTCCACTCTCAAGGTCTCGACCTGCATAAGAAAACATGTGGTCCATCTTGGCTGTCTCCATACCTTAACATCTCAATTGCTCATCAAATACCTTTCTCTTCTCAATAATGACAATGATGACAAAGCTGTGCATATGCACCCATGTGCAAAACTCTTTGTGTTCAAGCTTAATAGGGAAAACAAAGACAGGTGCTATATACACTGAAAGAAAAAGGTTTGTGTGAAACAGACAAAACGAACGTTAGCTGGTGTCCATCCAAAATTTTGTGCAAATTCACACAAAATGTATGTGTATTTTTGACATTTCATTGTCAATCTTGATCAAATTTTTGTGTGATTTGATCAATGAAATGTCAAAAATACACATACCTTTTGTCTGAATTTACACAAATTTTGGACGGACGCCAGCTAACGTTCGTTTTTGTCTGTTTCACACAAACATTTTTTTTCAGTGTAGGATTTATTGAACATGCAATCTTGGAAAACCTTTTTATGAGGCCACGGGCCAAGATAAACAAGATCAAACTTTTATCTGAAAATAGCCTTGTCAGTGACTTGATTAATTTCCAATCATGTTTGACTTCAGTTAAAGTAAGTCTTCAGTATTTCACTCTATATTTTAGTGTTACATCTAACTGCCACCATGGGTATGTCATCTTTTTTTAATGATAAATCATTATACTCGATACGAGATGCTAGCGACCACTGAGATAAGCCAACGAGGACACCATACATAATGACAGTTTTTTAAAATTCTAAATAAAATGAACAACATTGAATTCTTAACCAGTTGTTTTCTTTTCATTGTCTCAATCTGAAGAACAAAAATCCTGAACTGATATGAGAACACAAGATCAAATAAGTTTAATTTGATATAGAACTTCTCATCACGGCAAGTTGCCACTTAAATATATGAGACCTACAGGACAATATTTTCTGTCTGAAAAGAAGGTTGGCCCTACATAATTATTACAGGGAAACACTTTGATATAGAATTTGAGTGGACTGTGGCACTGTGAAAATTGCACTTTGTGACTCATGATAGCTGATGAAGTGTCATCTTCTCTACTTTCATCATGGGAAACATAGAGGCTGTTTGATTAGTCATGATCAAGAGAAAGCCATTTGACTTCTCATAACAGATTTTAGAGTGAAAATCAGATGCATAATCCTTTCGTTTGGCTGTCACCAACAAGTGGGATAAGTCTCCTTCAATCAAATTAACATTGAAAGTATTGGGTTTGATCATGACAAATCATCAGCATGATGACACACTAAGTGCTATTTTCAAAGTGCCACAGTCCACTCTAATTCTATATCAAAGTGTTTCGCTGTAAGTGCTTTTCCAACACAGCAACATCATCCTTAGTTTAGATCACAAGAATAAATAAGTTTTGATGAAGTACCATAATTCCCGAGAAAAAAATAAATTTTATCTAAAACTCAGATCTTGGAAGAAGAACGGACCTTGCAGAAACTTGGTAGCACTTGTAGGCACAATGTGCAGGAGAACCTCTTGGCTTTTTGTTACAAGGTTAATTGCTCCTCCTCAGGCATGCTAAGGTAATTTGATCTTACTACAGACTCAGCTACAAAGTGAATGGAAGCCCATCAGTAAGATTCTTGCTCCAACATCAGGCCTCATGACAGGATACACCCCAGGTTTCTTTTCTTTTTCCGCAATATCAGCTTAGTCAAGGAGCTTATGGGGAAATAAGGGGTGTATTGTGCAGGTTTGTCTACAAGCATGAAGTTTGGCACAAATGTTGCTGAGGGTATATAGATTCAATTTTTTGAGGGCGCCGGAGCGGGCGCTCGTCTTGGTTGCCATAGCAACAAATTCAAAATGGCCGCCGCTCGATATCTAATTTTGAGTATAACTCAGTAACAAAACGTCATAGGATTGCAAATAATAGCTGTAAATATATGTTTTTGATTCCAGGGATTCTGATTCTGTCATTATTTTTAATGTCAAACACATATTTTGGTCTATAGAGCCAAAATTGCCTGTATATTGGGGTTATAGACTATAGAGCCTAGTTTATCGAAACTATAAACATATTTTCAATGTCCTGATAACAGTTCACTCTAACAAGAACCAAATTATCAATTATTTATATAATATATATTATATATTGTACATAGATACCAAAGTAGCCAAATGAATGTATGAGACAAGGGTATTGTTAATGCAGCTGCATCTATGCACTCCTGTTCTTTTGTGCACGCAGTTCCTGAATCTAAATCTTTCAAATATCACAGCACTACATGATGCTAGCCAATAAGTTGTGTAGTATACTAAAAGAAACCTGTTGCTGTCTTTGTGTGTTGGCCCGTCTGAACTCTATGATGTACTTATCCACTTCTGTTTGCAATCCCCATACTTTGAAATCCTGAATTTTTTTAACATACAGTGGCGATTTATTCGAAAAAAGACTTTTTTTCAGTTACAACGGTAATACAACCTTTATTTGTGCTCAGTAATACATGTAGATGCTTCTTGGGTATATGTCTGAGGGATACTATCACACTACCAAGATATTTGTTTCATATGTGCAGTGACTTTGCACAGACTTGTTTTGTTTGATTAACTTCAGTCACATCTCACAAGTCTTGAAATTGATTTGACTTGGTTTCTTGCATGCTACAGCCACCTGTTCCATTTTGACAGGAGGAAGTGGGCTAAAACATTTCAGTAGAGGCGTTGTATTTCATGTCTGTGTATGCATACAAGAATTTTTGAGGCAGCCCAGCACAGTTCTGCGGAGTTCTGCTGAGCGCGGACCTGAAAAGCAACTGCACTAGTGCCCCAGATGCCATATCTTCAGTCCGCAGCCTTGCTAGTTCGCCTGCCTCTACAGTAGACTGTTGTCAGTCAGGATTTCTTATTATGATCCGACATGTGGCACATGGACTTTGTTGAGAATCTTCCAACAATGGCACTGCTAAGGGCAGCCACAGTGCAGTACCCATGGGTAGGGGACAAGAGAACATTGCTCAAGGTTCCCTGCCATAGCACCTTCACTTTTGATGATCGCAGTATGCATGATGAGCAATGAGACAACTAGGAGTCATGCTATAAAACCAGTGGTGTCCAGGGTCATTGAGTAGCCCCAGAATAGAACACTCCATCTAATATCTCATGGGCTTGGCATAAATTGAGTTCAAGGGTTGGGGTTCGAACCTAAGCTCTTGAAACCTGTGCATGCACTATCAAGCACTCTAAAACATTTGATTACAGGGAACTCATTAAATTGTTAATATGGTATGTCAAAACAATACAGAATTGTGATGGATCATTCTTCAGAAAGACCATGGTATTAGTAACTGGAGAACAATTCTCCTAATCTGACCAAGGAGACTGTTTTTCTAACAGGCAATACCGAAGGAAAATCATGTCTCACCCAAATGAAGCATTAAGTACAATACCAAGTGACCAAACATTTAGCTTGGTCGAGTTCGGCACAAGTTTAATTTGCTGGGATGTCACATATGTTTCTGCCAGTTCCAAGAGAATTCAAGTACATAAGAGACCGCCTGACTCATGCAGAAGAAGCAGTCCTTTAACACAGGGACTGTTGTAGGCCTACAAGTTTAGACAAGTTTTATTGGGTATCCAAAGTCAGAATACAATTCTGTTTAGGCTTGGAGCCCTCTTGAACAAGTATCAACACATATAAATCAATGGATAAAAATTATAAAATTGACATGTATTAAAAATCAATGTATAAAAACGAGTAATTTAAATTATAAATATATCAATTGATTTTAAAAAATATTTAGGCTCTTAAGTGCTTGGCCAAGTCTCTCTTAAATTTAAAAAAGTCACTTCCGTTTCTAATTTCAACGGGAATACTGTTCCAGTTCGGCTGACGTTCTTGGAGAGCGATTTTATGTGGCAATGTTCCACAAAGAGATTCCCGTTTGACGATGATCTTGTGTTGTGTTTATGCACTGTGCTTGGACGAGAGACTACATCTTGCAGGTACTCGGGCACCTGACTATTCACAAATTCAAATGCCCAACAGCACATATTGAATGAAAGTCTTTGTTCAATGCTTAACCAACACAATGTATTTAACATTTTGGTTGTTCGGGTTTTAAAGTCACATTCAAGAATAAGCCTCATGGCACTGTTCTGCAGTTATTGAAGTTTTTTTACATCTTATTTTGTAACATTGTTACACCATACCGTGCTGCAGTAGTCTATGTGCGGCAATAACAGTGTATTAAATAAAGTCACTCTGGTTGCTTGGCTTACATATCTAGAAGCCCTTCTAATAACACCAAGGGCACGATTCAATTTTTTCAACAACTCTTTCATATAGGCCTACAGTTCATATTTTAAATCACAATCTATAGTGAGCCCAAGGTATTTAATGTTGGTAGTTTGTTCGATCTCATTGTTATTAATGCATAGATTGAGCTCTTTCTCACTAAGATGACGTCTTTTTTGTTTACTACAGATGATCATGCTGTCACTTTTACCGACGTGAAGGCTCAGTTTATTACTACAAAGCCACTTGTACACACATTCAAGTTCGTCCTGGAGGACATTATTTACAGTTGTTACATTCACATCGGCAGTATAAAATGCCGTATCGTCAGCGTAAAGATTCACATTACATTTTTCGAAACAAGCTGGCATATCATTCATGTAAATGAGAAACATCAAGGGCCCCAATATCGACCCCTGGGGTACCCCACATGTGATTCTTTGTGGTTCTGATACATTATTAAATATTGAACAAAGTTGGAACCTGTCATCAAGATATGATTTGAACCATGAATATTCAGTTTCTTTAACACCGTAATAATTCATCTTATCTAACATAATCTTGTGATTAACGGTATCAAATGCTTTTCGAAGGTCTAAAGCTACTAGTCCAATTACTTTGCCATCATATAAATCTTTGTATAACTGTTCATGCTGTCTATGTTGACTGGTTTGGCAAGAATGACGCTTTCTAAAGCCTGATTGTTGCGTACATAGTAAATTCTTTTCAATAAGATATTTGTATAACTGATTATGAACAATCCTTTCCTTAAACTTGGAAATAACCGGGAGCACCGACACGGGGCGATAATTGCCAGGTTCTGTTTTGGATCTCTTTTTGAATATATATACCACTGTTTCACCGTCTGAAGTTCACACACAGGTAGAGCAGTAGGCTAGCTGTTTTATTACTTGCTACATGTAGATTGTAGACGATAACTTAGATAAGGGAAGAGGGTTTTTGTGCCTAAAAGTGATAGCTGGTGGGAGTTGAAAGATACAAGAAGATTTTTTTTGACAAGACAATCTTGAAATTAGTGCTGCCTAGCAGTGTGTCACCAAGATCTTGCCTGTTGAATAAAATAAAACTTTTGACTTCTATTAATAATATTCATAAAATGTGTACCTCTTTTTGTTTATTGTCTGAAATACTGGCTGCGATTCCAACCATGCCTATGTTTGTTCATCTAAAATGTAGGTTTGGAGAGTCCTACCAGTACATTGACGAACAAATATCTTAAAGCCGTCATAAGGGAAGTTGTCCTAGGTATACATACGAACTACAGTGAACAGCATCCAAACAACCTCAGGACTGATTGGTGAAAAGCATTTTAAAGTGTTTCTTTGATAAATTAATAATTGTCCTTTCTAAAGTATTCCACTCATGTGAAATGGACCACAAATGTCTTGCCAAGGATAACTAAAATTGCATGTTCCAGCTCAATAATGAACATTGAGGCTACCCCTTTTATCTACATGCAGAAAGTCACACAGTAGCCATTGGGTGAAATGTTAAACAGTCAAAATGGTGGTAAATGCTGTTGGATTTTTATTTGAATTTGGCCTGACTTAAATTTGAGTTAGTAAATTTTGTACTAAAACTGGTACTTATCAAACAATAACTGAGCCTGGCCAGAGGAATGGCATTGGTGGGGTGAATGTGTAACATGTTGAGGAATCCCGCTCACTTTCGCATCTCATCAATCAACCCTCGTGAGCCCCGAATGGGGGTTAGAGGTCTGCACTTAGCATTTCTGTCTAGTATTGTCCTTCTTCCATGCTTATATACATTGAGAGAAGTTCCTTTTCCTTTGGTATTGGAATAGTCACCTTACCTGTAGGAGGATTACTGATACCTTGGTCCTTTTGAAAACTGATCCTCCACAAGTGATTATTGTCTTGACATTGCATGCAAATAATTTCAAGATTTGTGCGATGTGGGTTGGGCAAAAGTCAATGAAACATGAGTCTGTTCACAAGTAGAAATGAAAATCTCTTGGTAGCATCCCCCTCATAGGACTGCAATGCGTGGTGAAATATATCAGACTGCTAGCTATGTATCAGACTGCTCGCTTCGCTTGTACAAAATTTTTCTTTTTATTCTTCCCATTGGACTTCCATCTGTTAGGAGCATTCAAAATGAGAGTTATGATGTGGTGCTTTTGGGACGAGGCAGTCTGATCTCAGACTGCCTCAGATATATACCCAAGAATCATTTATGCTTGATCACAGATAAAGGTTGTAACTGCAAACAAGTCTTTCTTCAAATCAATTGCCATTGTATCTTTAGGAAATCCAAAATTTCAATGGAAGGGGATGGAAAACAGGAGAGGGTAAGTACATAATAGATGTCATACAAGCCAATACTTGAAACAGCAACAGGTTTCTTTTGGTATACCATATAAATTATCGGCATGCAACATGTAGGGCTATGGATTTGAAAGATTTCGTGGAGAGGACTGCATGCGCAAAAGAACCTATAGGTGTGCGTAAGGCAGCTGCATTGACAATACCAATTTCTGCAACATTTGTTTGGTTAGGCCTACTTTAGTATTATCGTACAGATGATATGTTGATGTATTTCTATGATGATATGTTGATGTATTTCTATTACATAGGCCTAAAGCTGGTGTTTATTTTAGTTGTCAAAACTTGATGAATTGCTACTTGGAACAATTTGTAATAGTTTAAGCTGAAGATTTGTGGTGAATTTCGATAAAATTAGCTCTATAACCGCAATAAACAGGCAATTCTGGCTCTATAGACCAAAGTATGTATTTGACAGGAAAAATAATGGCAGAATCAGAATCCCTGGCATCAAAAAGATATATTTAGAGCTATTATTTGCAATCCTATGACCTCTTGTTACTGAGTTATACTCAAAATTAGATATCGAGCGGTGGTCATTTTGAATTTGTTGCTATGGCAACCAAGACGAGCGCCTGCTCCGGCGCCCTCAAAAATTTTAATCTATATACCCTCAGCAACATTTGTGCCGAATTTCATGCTTGTAGACAAATATGCACAATTATCCCCATAAGCTCCTTGACTAGCTATCCTGAACAAGATGCCACATTTGGTCATTCTACATTTGGAAGAATGGGAATCACTGTGATCCACGTCAAATTAAAATGGGGGGCAAAAAGTAAAAAGCATGTCACTTGTACTGCTTCCTCTTTAATCTAAAATCACATTCATGATTGCATTTTGTGATCTCATTTCAAAAGCCTCTTCAAAGCACATTTTGTGTTCTATTTATCATGTTCCAGGGTAAATTTGAGATTATCCCATTTGAGTAGCAGTTGAACACCTTGTACACAAAGCCACGACACCCAAACTTCATTCATTGAATAATCTAAAGAAATTTCTTTTTATGAGATCACATGAATAGATAAAATTTGATTGACATTTGACGTATGACCTTTGGGACTAAAATTATTCTTATCTCAATCATACATCTTGGAAGAAGAGCAGCATCTTAGAGATACTTGAAAGCTCTCAAAGGTACTATGTAGAGGAGCACCACTCTGCTTTTATCACTGGCTCTATTCCTCCCCTGAAGCTATCCTCAGGTAATTTGATCTTGTGACACACTCAGGTTACAAGGTGGAACAGAAGCCAATTCGGCAGACTTTCTCACAAACTTCCCGTCGAGAAGCCATTTAGCGAAATTTTTAAAGCAGAATATCGCTTTAAAATGTCAAAGTATCAGTCAACTTCGGATACAGTTTTTTCCTACATGTTTCCATCTCTAATTTAACCATGAGAAATGATGAGTCAGTTTGAGCCATGCTTTACCAACTGAGATATAGTGCTTGAAGAGAACATGATGTCAATCTTCAAAGAGAATTATGCTTGACAAGGACACAAAATCATTATCATTTACTGAATGTTGTGAAGAACAGCTTAATCAAATATATCAAATCCATGTTGAATGCACATGTATGATACTATTACAATGAAGATAAATTTGTTGCTGTGTATAGGTATGCAGTAAGATACTCATTTTGCCTATAGATTCCATATAAGTATTCTGCACTGCATCTGGTGAAGTAAGTGTGACACAATTATGGGGATCAGCATGGTTAAATACTTATAACTGCCTTTAGGCTGTCCCTACTTCCTGGCAGGTCAACCACAGATTATGAAACGTTGCGAGATGAGAGGTCCGCTATCTAACCTATAAGAAATCCCACATCACCATTGGCCCTTCAGGTCATACACTAGAGGCCCAAGGACGGCATATGTGGTCTTCATCTCCTCTGATCCAACTAGGGTCATTCCCCTGGCTGTTTTGTCACTAACACTCTTTGAGCTATCCTCCCTATGCCCAGACTGGTGCTATCCTCCCTATGCCCAGACTGGTGCTATCCTCCCTATGCCCAGACTGGTGCTATCCTCCCTATGCCCAGACTGGTGCCATCCTCCCTATGCCTAGACATATTACGTCCCACTTATTGCATTCCTTGCTCATAAGGGTGATGCAGATTGCACACACAAAATTTTACTTTTGAATTTTCAATGGGGCACCCCCCAAATATGTTCCAATAAATATATATGAAGAAAAAATTCAGTAAAAATTTAAGCCAAACGGACTTGTACATTTTAGAGGGTGCTACCACAATTTTCAATATAACATTGTATTGCAATGGGCAAAATCCCAGTTTTATGGGGGATGGGTGAAGCAAGTTGTCCTACCACTAGTGTGAAGGTTTTTTTTTTCTTATTTAAGCTTTTCACTATTCTCATCACAAATCCATTCATATTTTGCCAATATGCGGTCATTTCAGGCCACAGGGCAATCATAAAGTAACAAATTTTGCCCGATTTTTACACCATCTTATTAAGCAGGGAAAGAGCTTTAATTTGAATACCAACATTACCATGTTGCTACATTCTGCTGTATTACAGCAGTGCTTTGAATATTTGTAATTTTCGCAAAGAATTGTTTATGACAAATAAGCTAATTTAAAAGGTTCATATGGTATAGCAGTGTTGGTATTAAAATTAATGCTCTTTTCATGCTCCATCTATTGAAGTAACTTTCATTTCCGTGACATTGAAACTTGTAATGCTATTAAATACCGCGAATTTGGTAAATTTTGACTATTTTATCTTTGATAGTCTGGTGGTAGCAGCATGGAGAAGTAAAAAATAATCCAAATTTGCTTTGATCCGCTTTTCTGACAACCAGACCCAAAAATTGACCATGCCACATTGGTTTGGTGCGCCAGGTATAGTTGAACTGGCTACATGCCAAATTATTGGATATTTTCGCATTGAATACTAATATAATTTTAATTTTCATGATGCGGTAGCACCCTCTAATTTTTGTCCGATTGAGCTCAAACTTTTACTGAAATATTTTTCATATATTGGAACAACTTCTGGGGTGCCCCATTAACATTTTAAAACTTCACTTTTTTTCATCACCCTATTGCTCATCATCTATTGTATGTACAATGTATTTTATAAAAGTACGCAAATGTGTTTGTATTTAACTTGGCTACCCTCTTAAGTGAATAAGAACATGAACTGGCGAAACAAAATGGAGCATAACATGTGTTTATAAACAGTGTCTAATCTTGAATAATTTCGCTGTTTTTTTAGCAAGATAACAAAAAAGGAGAAACAAGGTAGAAACTAATTGGTGTTATTTATTTTGCGCAGACTTAGCTAGCCTCACTTCCTATGACACAGTTCCTTTACATAGATACTAATGCAGTTCATTTTGTGTCATAAATCAAGTTGGCTATCAAGCCATACAGAATATCATTAGAACACAAGGTGTTCTCGGTCAAATTACAGAGAAACATTATTAGAATGCTTGGTATTCCGACATATCCCATAGAATTCTGAGCATGTTAGGTCCCACTAATTGCATTCCTTGCTTCTTCTAATGACAATCTGATGTCGGATATCATTTTCCTTCACAAATTGTATCATGGTGATCATTTCTAGCTGTGGCAAGGAATATTTTCCTTGGTATATGATACTGCTACATAGAAATTTTTATTTAAGATGCAACATTGCGACATAAATTTTGCAATGTCTAATAACTTATATAATTGTTCAAGATCTTAGATCAGGAGTTACTGACGTGTGCGGGAAAAGCTCTTAGCTTCCCAGAAATTATGCAAACATTCAGAATTATATGGCTTCTAAGCAATGTATACCAAGCCTGTAACAATTTCATCTTATTACAGTTGTGACAGTTTCTTGAAAGCCCTGGAAGAGTGTACTTCCTCAGCTGCTGCTATGCAGGAAATACTTTGTTCTAAAATAGTTATGATGTGAGATAAGTAGGTCATCTTGGTGCAGTACTCAGGAAGACGTTCACAATCTTGTGGGGATTATCTGAAAGTATACATTATTATGTTGTTTTAGTCACTATTAAAGCAAATGTAGTCACATGCAAAAAACCGAGCATTTACATGTATAAGGTTAATGATAAGTAGACAAACAGGTGCTTTGAAGATGAATAGACAATAAACTATGAGACAGACAGATGCAAGTTGGACATTGTGGCAGTTTGACTCATTTACAGTGAAAAAAATAAAGCTAAAAAACTGTCCTAAAATTACACAGAGCTGATATATTTGGACCAGAACTGATCGGGAGAATTCTGCCAAGACACAATATCTTTCTCAAGGTGTTTCGTCCTGCATGAGAAAACATGTGATCCATCATTTCTGTCTGCTCATTGTGACATCTTAATTGCTCATCAAATATTTTGTTCCTTGGCTGATAGCTTTTTCTTTTCAATGATGACAAATTTGTGCAAATGCATCCATCAGCTAATCTCGTCATCTAACTCTTCATCTTCAAGCTTGAGTGTGAACAATAGGCATTGCAGGGAAAATAAAGACAGGTTCTAGAAATGCTTTGAACATGTAATCATGGAAAGCCATTTAATTAGGCAACATCCCAGATCAAACTTTGATTTGGCAATGGGCTTTTCATGTGAGTTCATTCATTCCCAATCATGTTTTACTTCAGTTTAATTAGTGTTCTCAAGTTGTGTGCCCATGATGCTGTGGGTTCACTGTTTTCCAAAGTAGTTTCAATGAAAGTACTGCTGCTGCGTCTAGTCTGGAAGTGTTAGGGAGTGTGTGATATGGCACTATGTTCTGCATTTTTGCAGTAAATGGCTTAAAAATGAGACGGATACGAGTCCATAATTTGGATTTTAATTCACTAACAGCACATGACGAAAAATTAAATAATTATTGGGCATTTTCATTTTTAATTGTTCTCAGTTTGAACAGTGCAACCAGGAAAATACATGAGGAGCCATAATGATGGTATTTTACTTTGAATTTATTAGCCGCAGCTAGCTGTAATTTCATTGTCTTACTCTTTTTCCTTTTAAAAGGCGTATTGAAATTAGTTTATTGAAAGTAACGTTTTGAGATTGGTCACCATGGCAGATCCAGACCCCCCCCTCCCGACCACAGTAATGGAAGTAACATTTTGAAGAAAATATAAAGCAACACTGGCATGTGAATGCCGAAATAAAATCTACACGAGCCCACAAATGCTGAAACGACATACAATGTATGCCCCCCCCAACCAGATTACTCTGTCTGGATATGCCACTGTTGGATCACATGATTAGAGAGTTGTTTGTTGGACACTTGACTTGAAACTATAACTGTATTGTTCTTTGGACCAAAATAATCTTATCACAAACATACGTCTTTGAAGAAGAAGAACATCTTACAGTTACTTGAAGGCTCTCTAAGGTACTGTGTAACGGGGCACCACTTTTATCACAGGGTTACTCTCTTCCCTGCAGCCATAATCAGGCAATTTGAAATTGAGACACACTCAGGTTACAAAGTGGAACAGAAGCCAGAAGTGTTCCAGTTAGACTCTCTGGCAAACTTCCTTTATGAAGAAGACATTGAGTGAAATTTTTCAAACTGTAATTTTTTTTTGTAAATATCCATACGCATTTCCGTACACAGTCTCTAATGTCTCCCACGAAGGTTCTAATTTTTACATTCATATGTAATTTGCAGTGCATTAACAGCGATTATGAAAGACATTATTTTTGATTTTCACTACATTCTGTCGAAATATCAATAGTGGACTGTCAACATCGCTTGCATTCATGGTTTTGTTAGTGAACACGAAATTGCATTTGGCTAACTTTGGGAATCATTAAAGCTAGAGTTCTATTGAAATACTAATACTGATGTATCTAAATCCCTAATCAGCCTCGCACTTCCTACAGCAAGGATTAAAGTCCTGTAATTGGCTTTTTCTTTCTTGGCCCTTTGACCCTTTCAGGCTGGTGAATGATTATTCCCAACATCTAGAGTTTCAAAGGAAACAGAATCAGGAGAGTGCATTCACTCCCTTCTGGAGGTAGGTGGATGTTAAATACACTATTTTTATATCAGTTTGCTTTCCTTAAGGGGCTTGGACGGCAGAGAGTTCCTTCTGTCAACTTCACTATAGCTATTTTTAAAAGTAAATATACCATTTCCCGAGGTTTGGATTTGAAGTGAACTATCATAATCTACATGGCTCCATAGGACTTTATAGATAATTGCTCTCTTATTGCAAATAATTATGATTTGATACAAACTTGCCATGTCTCATTTCTCCAGCTATGGTGATGTTGACCCCTTGGAATGTACGATATATAAATGCGCTAATTTTTGCACAAGATTTACGTTGCTTGAGTCCGGGCAATTGTAGTTTACCCCTTGTTTTTAAACAAGTGATTGTGGACATCTAAGGATAGAACAGTAAATATGAATGAGATATAAGTCTACATCTTACATGTATGTAAAAGCATAAGCTGTATTTGGAACTTACTTTCTTTGTTGTTTAATACTTCCTTAATGGTCTGAAATTATTCTTATTGGTGCAATTAAATCAATCGCAATTTCTTCCTGTGGAATTCAGATAGTTTAATATAACTTGAGGAATACTAGCCTGCTACGCCCAATTTTGCGTTCTCATGAGGGTTGATTGATGAGGTGGGGGAATGAGGTAGCCTTCAACATTTTACACACTTGAGGAAGGAAACTTCTTACGTGTCGAGCACAGACACTGATAGTAGAGGCTGCAGTTTTTGTATGTCATCTGAATGGCACCCAGCTGGGATTTTGCTCTTCAAGGTTAACTAACAATATTTTGGATTTACGGTGCAGCATTTGAACTGATGCAGCAAAGACCTGCAGTGCACCATGACCATTCAGGTATCCATTAAAATTGTATTCTGTGCTTGTCAGAAACTCAGAAACTGTCTTTTTCGAGCCTAGCTTACAAATCAAATTTTTTATGCAGGCAAAGTTAAAGGTATCACAATTTGCTGCTTCCTCTTTAATTTAGATCGAATACACTATTGCATTTTATGGTCTCATTTGAAAAGACTCTCCAAAGCACATTCTGTGTTCTGTTTATCATGTGCCAGGGTAAATGATAGATTCCCTGTCAGCATGCCTCGGCGGTCCAACGTCGGCCCAGCGTCAGTCCGATGTCAGTAGCATCGGACCAGCTTCGGGCCGACATTGGACCGCCGAGGCACGCTGATAGGGTTATCCCATGTGCGTAGCAGTCGAACACCTCGTCCACAAAGCCATTACACCCAAACAGCATTCATTGAATAATCTGAGGTAATATGATCTTTTTATGAGATCACATGATTAGATAAACTTTGATTGACATTTGACTCCTGACTTTTGGGACTAAAATTATTTTTATCTCAATCATGGATCTTGGAAAAAGAGCAACATCTTAGAGATACTTGAAAGCTCTCAAAGGTACTATGTAGAGGGGCACCACTTGGCTTTTATCACTGGCTCAGTTCCTCCCTTGCAGCTATCCTCGGGTAATTTGATCTTGTGACACTCTCAGGTTACAAGGTGGAACAGAAGTCGAGTGGGCAGACTTTCTCACTAACTTCCCGTCGAGAAGCCATTTAGCGAAATTTTTTAAGCAGAATATCGCTTTTAAATGTCAAAGTATCAGTCAACTTCGGATACAGTTTTTTCCAACATGTTTCCATCTCTTATTTAACCATGAGAAATGATGAGTCAGTTTGAGCCATGCTCTGAGATATAGTGCTTGAAGAGATATAGATAGATATAGATAGATAGATAGATAGATAGATATAGATAGATATATTTATTTTGTCTTATTGAATATGTACAAACATTTTACATGATATTAATAGCAACAATGAACAAAGTACACAAGACAACAAGACGGGACACAACAGAGTTAAAATAACTATACCAAGTTGCACCCAGATTACAGATACAAATAACAACATACATACAGACAAACATATATATTTACATACAAGGTGATGAGTTGAATAAATATAATTAATAAGATTATTGACTAATGAGGGGGGTGATAACAAGTAATCACTAGTTTTTACTTTCAATATAGTGACGTTTTCCATTGTGTAAAGTTTTTTGCAAAAAGTTTAACATTCTTTATATCTTTCAAATGATCATTTAAATGAAGCCAGATATGTAGAGCTCGACCCAAAAAACTTTTATTGTACTGTTCTATTGTATGTTGTGGCGCTCTCAACAGGTTTCTATTTCTTGTCAAATGCGCATGATCAATAACATCGAACAAACCAACAATTCTTTGTGGTAAAGTATTTCTTATATATCTGAATGAAATTCTAGCGAGACTTAACTGAATCAGATCTTGTATGGTAAGTACTTTTGCTCTTTTGTATAATGGCAGCATTCTAGTTCTTCTACCCACATTAAAGATTGCTCTGATTGCTTTATTCTGTTGTTTTCTGATTTGATTTAAATCTTTACATTTCATCATTGGTCCCCATACATTAAGGGCATAATTCAAATGACTTTCAATATTTGAATGGTAGATTTGCATCTTAATCTCAGGGGGAAGGATATTCCTTACCATATTAAGGCTATAGTTGCCAGCAATCATTTTTGTGATCACATTTTTAACATGTACTTTCCATTCTAAGTGCTCATCAGTTGTAATACCTAAGAATTTAATACTACTAACTCTCTCTATCTCCTTGCCTCCTAACTTAATACCTCTATTATATGTTATTTCTTTTCTTTTGGTGCGAAAGAGAATATACTTTGATTTATCAATATTAAGCGTCAATGAGTTACTGTCAAACCAGTCACCTAAATTTTTCAAGTCAGCATTCACTTTCTTATACAAAAACTTCAAATTTCCGCCTGAAGCAAAAACGGTGGTATCGTCTGCAAAAGTCACACAACTACAGAATTTTAAGCATTTAGCAAGGTCATTTGCCAGCACTATGTATATCATTGGACCTAAGACAGATCCTTGTGGTGTACCATAAGACATCAAGAAACTGTTTGATACAGTATTTTTATATTTTACAGCAATATGTCTGTCAATCAGATAGCTCTTAAACCATGAAAGTGCACTTCCTCTAATACCATAAAATTCTAATTTATTATACAAAGTGTGATGTTTTATACTATCGAAGGCTTTAGACATATCAAGAAAGAGACTTAATGTGTAATGACTCTTATTCATGTTTTCCAAGATATTGCCTGTGAAATCTAAGATAGCATCATTTGTATTTCGTCCTTTTCGCGGAATCCATACTGGCCTTCGGATAGCACTTTATGTTTTACAAAGAAATTCACTACTCGTGTGTGTATCACCTTTTCTAGAATTTTTGACATTACTGGGAGTAGAGAGACTGGGCGATAGTTCGCCATTTCTGTCTTATCTTTACCTTTGTAAAGTGGTTTGACAATTGCGTACTTCATGTTAGGGAATATACCTTCTTGCATTGATTTGTTAAAAATGATTTTCAGAGCTTCAACTATTCCAGGACATATCTTTTTCAAAATTCGATTTGAAATTTCATCATAGCCTCTGCTATCTTTGGCCTTTAGTTTCTTCACTAGATTTATAATTTCTTGTTCA
This sequence comes from Platynereis dumerilii, assembly GCA_026936325.1. Lineage (NCBI taxonomy): Eukaryota > Metazoa > Annelida > Polychaeta > Phyllodocida > Nereididae > Platynereis > Platynereis dumerilii. The sequence continues at coordinate 573,512 of JAPTHN010000091.1, read as the reverse complement.
TTGGTAGGAAAAAGAAAACAGCTCTGCTCGACTCAATTCACCATATTTTGCATGGGATCTTTTATGCTACCTTTTTCTTCAATTTTTTTAGCAAGTCGTTTTCCAACTTCACTGTAATGTTTTGCAAATGCGTCACTAACTATATCTGCTCTGCTTTCTTTTATTCCATTAACCAAGACTTCATCTGATTTATCTTTTTTATTATTCAGTTTACCTGTTAATTTATTTATGATGTCCCAGAGCTTCTTAGAACTTTGCCTATTTTCTTTGATGAGTTCTCTGTAATAGGCAAATTTCACTCTTCTTCTGATATCATTCAGCCTGTTGCGATATTCCTTATAATTAATGATTTCAGGACTTCTTCTCCTTTTTCGGACAACCTTCTTGTACATCTGATGACAAATATGTGACGACTTTTTTAGTCCAGGAGTGAGCCATGGTTGATTAGGTTTCGGTCTTGTATTCTTTGGAATTCTTGTTTTTTCAGGTGCATAAAAGTCCATCACTTTTTAAATTTCTGATGTCAATTTTTCACTGCTTTCATGCACAGTCATGCCATTAAGATCATTCCAGTTTCTATTTCTTAGACTAGCATTCATGTTACGTAGAACTGTATCATCAATTTTGCGAAATGTATACTGCTTGTTAACCTTAGTTTGTTGAAAGTCTTGCATGATAGCTAAGCACAGATAATGATCCGATATGTCTGTTGTGATTATAAGCGAATTGCATTTTGCATGAAGTTCAACATCTACATATATGTTATCTATCAATGTTGCACTGCTGTGAGTTATCCTTGTTGGCTTATAAATAGTTGGAATCATATTTTTATCAAGATTCATCTCAAAGAACTTCATTGTATTACCATGTGAGTTTATTTTCAGATAGTCAAGGTTTTGGTCTGTTCCTATTATCAACCTTTTGCGCTCTGACCCTACTTTGTCCACAATTTTTTCATAGTTCTCAAGGAAGTCTGCTTCATTTGTTCCAGGAACTCTATATACTTCACCAATAACATAATTTTTTTCACCCTTTTGTGGTAGTTCTACAAAAATTGATTCAAATTTCCCTTCTTCAAATATCCTTAAGTCTGGTCTTTCAATATAGTCTATTTGTGAATTGATCAAAATTGATACACCACCACTACGCTTATTTTTTCGATATTCACTTAGTAAGTCATAATTATCATAGTTATATCTACTATGATTCGTTTCAGATAGGAAAGTTTCACAAAGTAGGAAAATGTCAGGTAACATGTGTTTTAGAGAGAACATGATGTCAATCTTCAAAGAGAATTATGCATGACAAGCACAAAACATCATTATAATTTACGGGATGTTGCAAAGAACAGCGTAATCACATATATGAAATCCATGTTTAAAGTCTGATACCAACACAATGAAACTAAATTTGCTGAACATTGGTTATATATATCAGATACTAATTTTGCCTACAGACAACATCTGGTGAAGTGAGCATGACCAAATTATAGAGAAAAATGATCAGTAAAATAAAAGACTAAATTGCCTTACTCTACATCCCAAAATAAAGTGCCATTGCCCCTGCAGGAAGGAAGAATAAGCTACTATTACACCCTATCACTTCCCTTTACCTACTTTAAACTACCTTCCAAAATTGCATTCAATTTACGTTAAATCACTACCTAATCAAACTCCATCACTTCCGTTGTGTTTGATTTATTTGATATTGTGCTCCTAGCTAATTGAAATAACTTTGCCATCAGTCTTAAATGAGTTCTCAATAAAAGATAAAAGTCTTGGTAAGGATTCATAGGTAGTTGTAAGGCGATTCGGGGTGAGAAGGAGAAAGGAGGGAAAAATAGGTAGAAAGAGGACTTCCAACACAAAATGTTCTTGATTTATTTTGGGTTGTACTGTACTTTGGGTTGTCTTTTCAGTCTATTTTCTGGCAAGTCAGCTACATATTATGAAACAAGACGTTACGGGATGAGGGGTTCGCTCTCTGACCTATTAGAAATCCCATCGCACCTTTGGCCCTTCAGGTCATGCAGTAGAGGCCTAAGATGGCACATGTGGTCAGGATCTCATCTAATCCAAGTTAGGTCATTCCCAAGGCTATTTTGTCACACTGGTGCTGTCCTCCCTATGCCAAGAGTCATGTTACTTATCTTCTATTGCCATATACAATGTAAGTATATGATATGAAACTGTTTGTATTTAATTTGGTTGTCTTCTTCAGTTTATGAGGACGCAAATTGCCTTGACAAATTGGAGCTTATCATCAGTTTATGAACGCTTCCTTTTCTGATCTTGAATAACTTAACTGCTTTCATTACAAACTTTTTATAAATATGCCAAAACCGAGAAACAAAATATTTTTGAGTTTACAAAGACTCAGGTAGCCTTACTTCTTATGATACTATTTCTTTACAACGATGCGGATGTGATTCATGGTGTGATGAATCAAATTGGCTGTCAAGTCATACACAAAATTTTCAGAACCCAAGGTATTCCCTGCCAAATGACAGAAAAGCGTAGGCCTAATTAGAACACCCGGTATGCAGATATATCCTGCAGAATTCTGAGCATATTACCTCCCACTAATTGCATTCCTTCCTACTACTAACAACATCCTTATATCAGATATATCTTCCTGATATCAGATATATCTTCCAATACAAATTGTACCATGGTGATCATTTTCTAGCTGTGGCAATGGATATTTTCCTGAGTATGGAACTAACATAGCAATTTTCATCGAAGATAAAACTTTGCAACATAATTTCTCAATATTTTATCTATCTTAAATCCTAAATTTTGGTATGGCAAGCTTCACGATCTGAAATCAGAAGTCGCTGCATGAGAATGAAGAACTCTTAGCTTCAAAGAAATTATGAAAGTTCAGAAATCAGAATTATATTGCTTTTAAGCAAGGTGTACTAAATCTGAAGCAATTTCATCTTAAAACAATGGTGACTTAATTTAGTTGTTTTGGCCATTTTTAAGCATGTATAGTAAGGTGCAATTAAGAGTATGAATAAGCAGATAAGTAATAAATAGATAGACAGACAGACGACTTGCAGATACTTTGTGAATGAATAGACAGATACACCATTGGACAGACAGCTGCAAGCTGGACAGGCTGACTCATTTACATTGAACAGAAGTAAAAGCAGTCCTAAAATTACATAGTATATTTGGACCAGAAAAAAATTGAGAGAATCCTGCCAAGACACAATAACTCTCTCAAGGTCTGAACCTGCACGAGAAAACATGTGATCCATCATGGCTGTCTTCTCGTTGTGACATCTCAATTGCTTATCAAATATTTTGTTCTGTAGCTAATAGCTTTTTCGTTTCAATGGTGACAAAATTGCGCATATGCATACACGAGCAAAACTCTTTATCTTCAAGCTTAAGCGTGGGCATTGTACTGAAAATAAAGATAGATTGTAGAAATTTTTGAACATGTAATCATTGAAAGCCATTTAATCATGCAAAATGCCACAATAATCAAGATCAAAGTTTGATTTGGCAATTGGTTTTTCAGTGAGTTCATTTCCAACTACGTTTGAGTTCATTTAAATTAAGTCTTCTCAAGTCACGTGCTCTCGACATTGCTGGTTCATATTTGCCAAGTTAGTTTGAAATGCAAATTGTGCTGCAGAATCTAGTCACTTACCTACAGGCGGCACTGTACTATAAGATTGCATTGTAATCCATACTGATGGTTCTAAATCCCAGATCAGCCTAGCACTTCCTATAGCAAGGAATAAAGTCCTGTAATTGGCTTTTTCTTTCTTGGCCCTTTGACCCTTTCAGGCTGGTAAATGATTAATCCTAACGTCTAGAGTTTCAAAGGATGGGGTAATCAGGAGAGTGCATGGAGTTCCTTCCTTCAACTTCAAGGGCTGTGCATAAAATAATTGAAGTCCAGTAGCAGACGAAAATTTAGACCGCTTATTTTTTCAATTTCAAGGGAAATAGCGGCGTAGCTGAAAAATCTTAATGGACTTTCTTGCCTATATGTTTCAGGTAAGTTCTACAACAGAGAAAACTTCATTTATTTTTATCACTTGCTTGAATATGTGTGATAAACAAACATTTGAGGTGGTCTAAACACGCTAAAATTACGGTCTGATGCTGCGTATACATCCACCAAGGCCCTTAATGGCATTGTTCATTAGGAAGGGTGGGTAAATTATTCAGTGTAATTCTAAACAAGTTATTCAGTCATGTTTCATGTGACTTAAAGGCAATCAGTCATGGCACGGCAATTTTTTATCTATTTCAACTTACAATGGTGATTCAATGAGCCAAAAATGTTAAAAAATAGAAGGTCAACTAAAAAGCTCCAAGAAAATAAATGCCTGACACATTTTCATCCAAGTAATGGAGAATGAATACACTTGACACCCAGTCATACTGCAAAAATGGTGTTCGTGCCAGCATTTCGTCTTAGAGACCACCTATTTGATGCATCATAAAACTGCGAAAGGAGAGTTTACATTGAGCTGAGTATGTGTCCTGATAAAATCAACAAACTTTTTTTCCATTTCAAAAGTGAAAAAATTACAAAAGCCACTATGGAAAGTTTATTGAAACGTAATGTTAATGAATGGACCAGTTTATTATTGTTTTCATAGCTACGTGTTTTGAAAACTTCGTTTTGCAGTTAAACCGTGACATCATCCTGGTATCATCTGTGGTCTAATCTTCAATCTGTGACATATCAGTTCAGAGTTTGACATCACAGTTTAAGACAAAGGAAATCAAAACTGCTAGGCAATGTGTACAACCACAACAAACAACTTCTGTCTTAGCCGATTGTTACGCCTTGCCAGAAGAGTCTCTGTTTCAATGTTTCCCAAACAAAGCCTGTTTTATTGTTTTTCACAAGACACACAATTTGTTGTTTAGTCATTGACATCGTAGATTTCAAAAGTGCTGATGGTACCAAACAAGTGGCCAGGCATATCAAAGAAATGGTGATGGCCAATGCTTACTCACTTTGACACATCCCCATTTTTGAGAGCAACCTTTGAAGTTTATGCTATTTTCGCAAATTTATCTTTAATAATCCACTTCAAATTTATTTAGGTCTATTTAAGAATCCAAACAACAAGATACCAATAATACCATTTGTAGAAGATATTTGGTTGATTGACGGATTACATAAATTATCTTCAGGAAGATAACTCCTGTGTCTGAAAAAAACAAATATGGAATAGTATTTGTATAGCATTAGGATATAGTGTTCATCAATCTGTTTTTTTGTTTTTAAGAGCCAAAAAATATATCCTTTCATAATAGTTTCCAACATAATAAATGACGAGGGCCTGCCATAAATTATTGTGTATATGGCGTTACAGCACTGAGTTTTGACACTTATACCATTCGACACCTCTGTCATCCAATCTCATGCCAGTATTGCAGGGGAATAATTCCCATATTCTTTGCTGTCCAGTTATCCTCTCAAGTTTGATTGTTTGAGCTAGTGTTTGTCTCATGGTATGAGCCGATTATTCACCATGGGATCAGGAATATGTGTTTATCACACCTCAGCCTAAAGGCCTCGGGTGATAAATCACATATTCCCTCTCCCGAGGTGAATAACCTTTACTTACACAACACCAATTAAGCTAGCAATCCCCAAGAGCATGCTAAAATTTAGACAATGAGATAATTAAAGAGTTATGTAGTACAGGAGTCAGGGGGCCGACATTTTATGGCTGTTTGCTTTTATTATCTGTTTGGGCAAACTCATGTCGACAGAATAGGAGAGTTCAGGTGAATGAGGTAGACAATTAGACGGAAAAATTAATCGAGACATTGTTGACTGATTTTGGCTTGTTTGGCACTGACACAGTATTTCAGAATTTCCCTCTTTGAACAAGAAATTCACTGTGTTTTTTCCATGCAGTGTTTCATTGAACGGCAAACATGGGTATGTCATAACTTGTTGGCAATGAGTCATTAGGCCTAGACTATATGTATGTAAGATGCAAGCTTCCACTTAGGTAAATCCATGGGAAACCATATTTAAAATGCTGTTTTTCAAATTATGAATATTACCAACTGCATTAAACTTTGATCTGCTGTTCTAATTTCGTAATCGGAAATAATTTATCCAAAGTAATATAATCCTTAGCTGAGAAAACATGATCAAATGAATTTTGATCAAGTACCACATGGTTATTAGACCTGAAGTACAATATTTCTGATTTTTGTTTTTTGTTAAGGTTGTCCCTACATCGTCTACAATCAGTTTACCCAAGGCAGTAATATCATCCTAGTTTAAGATCATATGATCAGATAAATTTTGATTAAGTAGCCTACCATAATTCCTGAGACAAAAATAACTCTTATCTGAAACAGAGATCTTGGAAGAAAAATGGACGTTCAGAGACACTTGGAAGCACTTGAAAGCACAATGTGCAGGAGAACCTCTTGGCTTTTACAACAAGGTTAATTTCTTCTCCTCAGCCATGCTCAGGTAATTTGATCTTATGACACACTCAGCTTACAAAGTGAAAGGGAAGCGCATCAGTAAGACTATTGCTCCAATTTCCTGCCAAGAAACATATTGTTGAGGTCTTTAAGGCTGTTAATTCCTTTGAAACGCAGTACTGAGACTAAGATCCTAATTCTTCTTAGACTTATGATAAAATCTTGACAACTTGTCTATAAAATGGACTAATAAAATTTATGCTTTGTTAACTTAATTGGTGGTGTACAGACATGTACCTTACAAGCAAGCCAAGATATTTTTTGACTTCGTATGATTAAAACAAATGTTTGCATTATTAGAATATAGATATCCAATGTCAATGTATGTGTTTGACCTTGAGAAAATTTTGCATCACAATTGAAATGCTACAACCTTGTCTTAAATTGTGTCTTTCATCTCATGCAGCAAGAATCTGAGACTGATGCGTCTAATCCCAAATCAACACAAGGCTTCCTATAGCAAGGAATAGAGTCCTGTAATTGGCTTTTTCTTTCTTGCCCTTTGACCCTTTCAGGCTGGTGAGTGATTATTCCAAACATCTAGACTTTCAAAGGTCCCAATAATTATAGGAGAGTGCATAAAATTCCTCACGAAGCTGGGTATACATCTAATACTCTATTTTATTGAAGCCGCTAGGAAACAGCCTTTCGATATCCATTTACGGGTGATTTCATTAGTACACGATTCTTAGGTTCTAGACCCACCTAATACATGCCATTTTTAGTCAATCTGATTGGTTTAGAAACAACAGAACGTCACACATTTGATTTATCATACGTAGTATGTGCTGGTTTAGCATTGATTCCTCACAGCCAAGTCTGAATGACAAGAATCGCATGGTAATGAAATCACCTATAATATGGAGCTTGGATTTTTTTTATAAATGGATATTTTCTGGCCCAATTTCGGTTAAATGAATAAGTTCTTCCTGGCAGTCTTTGAATAAAAAAGACTAATATGGGTGGCATTGGGTGGACTTCCAAAGACAGTATATATTCAGGTGTAATGGTAATTCAGGAAGACATATTTTGGAATCCGCATGCTTTACATTAATAATCACATCATTTCCTTGAAGTGATTAGCTTCTGTTGAAGGAAATCTTAACCATCTCTTGCCTTCCCTCCAAAATATAGTGATGCTCACACCTTAGTAAAAATACAGACTTACTCAGGCACATCAGATCCCTCAATGCATCCACAAAATTCGTGACCTGTAAATAGTTAACCATAATAATACGTATATACGATGGTAACCATGACTTCAGAGAACTTCTGACTCTCTTTGATATTATCTTTCTTGACTTGACATTTGATATAGTCTCACAACTAAGCTGATTATCAAAAGATAGGATCAAATATCTCACATCTAAGGCAAAGACCATGAGTAGTACTATACATGTATGTGGGTGGATAAGTCAACGTCTATCTCAAGGTTAATTTCTCATTCCTTGACTCCTGACAGAAATAGTTTGATTTTTTTATCCTTCTTGGAAATCTGTGTAGAAAATATTTTTTTAAGAAATGAAGAGGGATACTTGTATGTACTTACCCATTCAGGTTATGAAATTAAACCTGCAGAAAGTCATGCAGAAGATAATGGGTTGAGGTAGAGTAAATTATCCTCCACTAAACAAAAAACAAAACATCATACTGGAACTTGGAAGGGACTTACTAAAAAGCGGGCTAGGAGTAGCGGGTAGCGGGGTAGCGGGTAGATTCTAGTACAACACACAAGCCCCTTGATACAACTCCACCCGCTACCCCTCGGTCGTAGCTTCTTCTGCTACCTTTCCCCGCTCTCTCTGCTCATTAATAAACAACCGTTCCATGTACAGGAATGGCAGACCCCATTTTGGAAATCTTAGAAGATAGTCTATCCATCTGGATGTTTAAAATCATACCAATCACAGTCTTTTCCCCCTTGAAAATATGACTTTATTCACTAAGTTACTTTAAAATCATTTTTAAAAGTGGAAAAGACATGACAACTTATTAGACATCAGATTTGACTAATTTCCCCTTAGTTGACATTGAGGAATCTGGATATATAATCTGGTCTGAATGTCATCTGCAGCAACCAGTACATTTTATTTGCTCCAAAGGGTTCCAAAGACCCTTATAAATGCAGTTGAAATTAGTACATTTCCATCACTGCTTCTGCCCAAAATTTGTATTGAAGATGATGGCATTTTAAGTGGACCACAAAAGAATATAGACTCACATCAATTAGCAGTATAAGTGCAATTCGCTTTCAAAAGCCTGTCTTTTATTTATAGCAAAAGTCCTGAAGCAAATTGCTTGATTGTCAGCTGATTGCAAGTAGCGGAGGTAGAGTGGTAAAATAGGAGCGGGCTGACAGGTATGTTGTACTACTGTCAATTGAATAGCCCTCTGTTTGCTCAGGCTGCTTCCTATTGTTACCTGTGCTTACTATGCATACACCCGCTACCCGCTACCCGCTTTCTTTCAACCCGCTTTTTAGCAAGTCCCAACTTGGAATCAAATATCAAATAAGTATTTTGTGAATTTGCTAATTTAGTTGTTAAGTAAAGAAAACTACATCCTTCACATAAACCAGGATTAAGCCAATGAGTGTTTGCAATTTATCTAATTGTATATATGGGAGAAAGCCTTGACCCCTGTATAACACCAATTAGGCCAGTCATCCTCAGGGGATGCAGGCTATGCTGAGACTAAAAGATGAAGCAAACAAGATTATAAAAGAGTTATGTAGTACTGAGAGATAACTTTGTGTTTCTTTTTCTTGTCAAGAAATTTCTAAATGCGGCCTGTCTTGTGATGTTCAGGCTTAGCTAACTACACATTCACATGAAGCTGGACTTAACTAAACTTATCTCTATTTATCCATCATTATCCAAAATTGCTGTTGTTTGACAAGGGTAAAGAGGTATCAGTTTGTAAATTAAATCTAAATAAATAGCTAAGCCTAGCAGGTGATATGAATAAGATAAGCTATTAAAAGCTATAAGCAGTGAAATTGAACCACATTTAGAATTGTATGTGTGCTTGAATTACTCTATAGACAGACAGGACAATGAATAAAAAGGGTTGTAGATCTTTTATGCATAGAAAGAATACCCCGTCCAACAACTAAACTTGTATTAGGACAGTGAAATGTATTCAATATGCCTCACTTTGAATTCTGGAAGACCCAAGTGCGATAAATCAATCTTCATCACCAAAACCGCAAGGAGCACCTCTTTCCCCTGCACTGCATACAGTGAATACTTTCTATCTACAACAGGATTAGGAGAAGAGCATTCAATGTGTTGATGTTTATTCCAGTGGGTGTTTGCGAACTTACTTTCTCTCTGACTCAATACTTCCTTAATGGTTTGAAATTATTAAATCATTAATATGTAAATGGCACAGCCATGGGATTCGCGAAGCAATGGGTATCCCCAGTCGCTATTCTAGCCCTTAGGCCTACTTTTTATGAAACATACATGTAACAATTTTGTAACATGTCAGTGTCATCAGTGCTACAGTAAAGCATGTCATTAAAAAAATGGGACGATTTTGAAATTTGATGCATATAGACTCCACTCAAGTACCTGGGCCAAAGTAATTTTCACATAATTCATTCAGAACACTTACACCATCATATTAATCTCTTCAAACCCTTCAAAACGATACCAAACATGATACCATGTAGGCTACACGATGTGCAGGAGGTGATTCAATCAGCTTAGACTGAATCTCAAGAAATACTTGCATTGATTCAGTGGTGGCGCCGCTGTAGTTTCGGCGCTACAAAGACGCCACCTGTCGGAATTTACACTGGCAGACGACGCATCCACGATAAAAACACTGATTAATCAAGTTTTAATTCGTAATAATCATGCCAACTCATGCCACAGGGCTAAATATGAATATTCCGACTCTGATTTGGATGATTGAGGTAAGTTTTTCAAAATATATCGTCCGAAACTGTGCGATTGATCAGGGGTTAACTCTAGAAACTCAGAACTGGCAAATTGTGGACGGTCGTCCTCTGCTGCACCACTGACAGATCTGAAAGTGGACTCTTGCTGTGCTCAAGTGAGCTATGCTCACGGCTGCCTTCGGCAGCCGTTCGCTTCGCTCATATTACTTCCTGCATAATTCTCAATTCTGTGTAATATAGCTATAGGAAAACTACCTTTCAAATCTTATCAATATTATAAACATATTTGGTCTCATGATTTAAAAAAACATGGTTTTGTTATATTAGTATAAAGAAAGATAGATAGATAGATAGAAAGATAGATAGAAAGATAGATAGATAGATAGATGTAGATTGCATCACACTGAGTCCAGTTCTGAGTACTAATTAATAATATGTAAATGGCACTGCCATGAAATTCGCACAGCACTTTAAAACGTTTTTGTAGGACTTATAGTGTTACCATAACTTTCATGTTTATTTCATATTCAATATATGAAAGGAGTTAAGTAACTGTTTCAGAAAATTAGAAAGACAGATACATGGAAAGACAGAGAAAAAATGTAGAATAGCAAGATAAACTAGACAAAAAATATAATAGATAAATAGATAAATATATCGATAAATAGAGAGGTGAATAGATAGACAGATAGATAGATAGATATGATGACAGACAGATAGATAGATAAATTGATAGATAGATATATATATTAAATAGATAAATAAGATTGATAGATCATTAGCTAAATGGTAAAAAGACAGACAGCACTGAAAGCTGCCAAAGTCAAGTCTATGTTAGATTGTTGATATTACATAATAGTATAAATATATAGTGATACAAAAACAATAACATTGCATGTAGATTATCTGTTCACTGTTACATAATCATCAGTTTATAAGATTATGTAACTTTAATTTTGTTATGTTTTCTTGTTGTCTGATTGAAATTAAATGAATCACATGTTAATAATTTGATTTAGCTTGTCAATGCTAATAATGAACTATTCCATAAAAATTATTGGTACAGGATCTATTACTAGAGAAAATTGAATTTTTAAGACACTTTTGAAGATGAATATGTTATGTTTTGTTAAATACGAAACTAAATCATTGATAAGAAGCTGGACCCACTTGACCTAATTCCGAACTGTGGACTATTGATGTACAGACCATCACTGCACAGATTTTTGAGTCTTCTCTTGCACTCAATTCGCTTCGCTCAACGGCCTTCGGCCGTTTCGCTGCGCGAATATGAAAATGGCACAGCCATGAAATTCGCGCAGTTATATTGCTGTTTCAGAGAAATAGAAAGACGGATATATTAAAAGATAGACAGAAATTTACTATACTAGAAACTATTAGAAAGATAAAAAAAAAAAAGAATATATAGATAGACAGATAGACACATACATACATACATACATACATACATACATACATACATACATACATACATAGGATAGCAAATAAATAGGATTCAGGATAAATAAAATTGATAGATAAATAAAATTGATAGATAATCAGCTATATAGTAAAAAGGAAGACAACACTGAAAGCTGCCAAATTTAAGTCTAAGCTAGATTGTTGATACATAATAGTGATAACAAAAACAATAACATGATCTGCATGTAGATTAATTGCTCACTGTTACATGATCATCAGTTGACAAAAATTATGTAACTTTAATTTTGTTATGTTTTCTTGTTGTCTGTTTTAAAATGAAATGAATCACATGTTAATAATATAATTTAGCTTTACAAGGCTTATAATTAACTATTAAATAAAAATTATAGATACAGGGAATATTACTGGAGAATATTGAATTTTTAAGACACTTTTGAATATGAATATGTCATGTTTTGTTAAATTCGAAACTAAATCATTGATATGAAGCTGGTCCCAATTGACCTAATTTCCTGCTGTCGACCCTTGATGTTGAGACCATCACTGCACAGAATTTTGAAACCTTTCTTGTGCTAAGTTTCGCTTCGCGAAACGGCCTGCGGCCGTTTCGCTGCGCGAATATAATGAGGCTTGATTGATGAGATGGGAGAAATCGGGAGTCCTCAAAATTTTACATATTTACCCCATGTGAGGAATTCTTTCTTACCAAGCACAGACACTGATAGTAAGCACCCAAGATTTTCAAGGTCATCGCTTGGCCCCAGACTAAATGACATCCAGCTCTACGATTTTGCTATTGGACTGACAATATTTTGGATTTACCACTGCTTGGACCCATGCAGCAAAGATCTTCAGAGCACCGTAACAGTTACTGTTCAGCTATATACAGTTGAGATCAAATGTATTCATACATGATGTTTTAAAAGTTGTGTGGCATCATAAAATCTGTCAATACGGATATAAAAACACTTCAGATTAATTACTGTGATTGTTTTTCAACTCGGGGCATGGAAAAATACGCAATCAAATGTGATTTGTAGTTGCTAAGAGATTCTGAATTCAAAATATCCATAATTTTGTGGGTCAAAAGAAAATATGCACTTGGATTTTTCTCCAATACATGGAAAATTAAGACATGGTAAACCAACGAAGCAATGGAAATTGACGTCAGAAAGTGATGCCTCAACGTCTGATGAAGTTTTGTTAATTTCTGAACAGCAACAAATTGACTGACCTAGTTTTTCCCGTTGGATGTGACAAGTTCCTGCTCACATATTTTATTTAAAATTTCAAAATATTTTGAAGGGAAAAAGAACATGCAGAAAACACATCAAAACAATGGCAATTGAATTCAGAGAGTCTGGGTGCTGATATCATGTGTATGTGAACAATTTAACAGGCCAATGCCTTCATGTGGATGACCATCGAGGGCTCTGCAGCCTGTCGGTCAACGGAATCATTGCATAAGTAGAAAATAGGAGGGACCTATCTTCAAAACAAGAATGCATTTTGTTCAAAATGGTGGATCACACCCCAAAATTAACAAAGAAGGAGTTCTGTGGAGAGGTACAGGCATGGCGGACAGAGCTGTGAGCAAGCATTGTCAAGCACACTTTGCCTCTACACAGCATGATGGCCTTCAGTGCAATAAAAATGTCACTTCATCTAGTTTCAAGTACAGTCAAGATTCATAACTTATCCCAAAAGTCGTTCTCCTACTTTAAGAAGTTATCAGAGGTGAAATTGGATGTTTTGTTTTGGTGCATTGGCTCTTCTTTGCATTGAGACCTCTTGGAGGCCATGTTAGTGCAATGTTCATTTGTTAGTACTTGTTGACAGCCATATCCCCTGTGTCCATAATTCTCCACAGAGCTCTTTCATTGTTAATTTGGGTTGTTTGTTACCATACAGACTAAAGTTCACCCTTGTCTGACAGACAGCCTCCATCCATTTCCCACATGTGCAGTGATTTTGTTGACCAATTTTCCATTATACTTCCTCGTGGTGGTGTATATGGTAGACCTTGGTGTGTGAAAATGTTCAGATACTGCTTGCAATTTGTTTCCTGGCCATTTGAACTCAATTATTCACCTTTTCATGTAGTTGCCACATGTTTTTTCCTTTAAATAAGTTTTGAAATATGGAAATAATGAATGTAAGTGGGTAACATATCACATCCCTTGAACTAAATTAGGTTAGTCAACAGTTGCCTTTTAAGAAATTAACAAACCATAATCAGTCATTGAGGCATCCATTTCTGACATCAGTTTCCTTTGTTTAGTTGGTTAACCAATTCTTATTTTGCATATATTGGAGAAAAATCCAAGTACATGTATGTTTTCTTTTGACCCACCAAATTTTGGACATTTTGAATTCAGAGCCTCTTAACAACTGTAAATCTTATATATTTGATTCTAGTTTTTTCACTGCCATGAGTTGAAAAACAATCACAACAAATAATCTGAAGTGCTTCATTCCAATATAGGCAGATTTTACGATGCCACATAACTTTGAAAACAGCAGCCCTCGCAGTATGAATACATTTGACCTCAACTGTAACTGCTGTAATGAGTAAAGAGACTTTGATTCTTAAAACTTCGAACTATTCGTTTTTTCACCCAATTCGTAAACATTTATTTCTTGGCCTGTAGATCCAGATTGCATATGGTGCAATTCAGAAACTTAAAAAGTGTCTAAAAGGAGCTTAGTTCACAAATCAAATTTGGTCTTTGGGCAAAAAGTTAAAGGAATCACAGTTGTGCTGCTTTCTATTTAAATTAGAATCTAATTCACAATTGCATTCTGCGATCTTATTTTAAAAAGCCTCTCCAAAGCACATTCTGTGTTCTGTTTATGAAATTCCAGGGTGAATTAGAGATTGCAGATGTGAATTACAAAGTGCTGTGTCTAATTACAAAGTGCATTATACTGAAATGCTCGTTCCATATTAATAACATTTCTTAGATTTAACCAGAAGAGAGGGCAAACAAATTACAGTCATGTTGTGAAGAGCAAATGTATCTTGTCTGACAGAGGGAATCTTTTTGTCTGCAGCTGTATTGAAGAACTACAACCATGCCTTCACCTGAGACTTTCCTCTCAAGAATAACCTAAGACTGATGTATCTAAATCCCAAATCAGCCTAGCACTTCCTATAGCAAGGAATAAAGTCCTGTAATTGGCTTTTTCTTTCTTGGCCCTTTGACCCTTTCAGGCCAGCGAGTGATTATTCCCAACATCTAGAGTTTCAAAGGACGGGAGAATGAGGGGAACGCATGGAGGTCCTCCTGGAGCTGGGTGTACATCCTATACTTTATTTACTAAGCGACTTGCACGCAGGAGATAACTATTTGATAGTATTAGGAGGCAACTATCTGATAGTCTTAAAAGGCAACTATTTGATAGTCTTAGAAGGCAAAAAATTGATCGTCTTAAAAGGCAACTATTTGATAGTATTAGGAGGCAACTATTTGATTGTCTTAGGAGGCAACTATTTGATAGTCAATGGGTCAGAGGCGGAGGGGTCGTTCCGAGTTTTGTTTTGGCACAAATAATGCTTTTCCCGGTTTTGTTGAAACAAATTAATAAATCCTTTCACGGCAGTCCTGAAAAGAAAGAAGAGATATTTGGGGATTTCTAAACTCTGTATCTTAGGAACAATAATTAAATGAATACATGTAAGAATATAGAATATAGAGTTTGTGAATTTTGTTCCTATCATGTTCTAGAAGATGAAAATCATTTTTTGTTCCATTGTAATACTTATAACGATTTACGTAATTTACTTTTAACTCGTGTTTTAGATCATTGTGTGGATTTTTACTTTTTATCATTACAAGAAAAATTTAAGTTGTTGATGTCCAGGGATTTAGTTAAATTTACCGCAAAATATTTGTTTAAAGCTTTCCATAGAAGAAGAAGTTTGTTGTTTAAATAATGTAAATATGTGATTGTAAATGTTTTAATATTGTAAATATGTGATTGTAAATGTTTTAATATTGTAGTTTCCAGAAAATTTGTTGTGAAAGTTACTTTTGAATTATTTTGATGACTTGTAAGCCCATATAGGGCTGGGTGTATATTTTTTACACAGGTCAATAAAGAATTTTTCTGTCTGTCTGTCTGTAATCGATATTGTGCATTAATTTTCTCAATGCTGTAGATTATATTTTGATTTATGAACATAATTATATTTGAAATGATTCATCTATGTTGGGTTTCTTAATAGTACTTTGCTGTTTCAGAACATATATTTTAGGATATTGCAGGGTGGAAAAAAATAATTAAGTATGAAATTTCCATGAAAAAAAATCCTATTTGTAACTTCCCGTAACTTCCCCTTTGAATGTGAAATACTCAACCCCTTACAAAAAAATACGGTGTTATTTTCATAATATTAGGCACATCACAACACACACTTCCACAAATTTGAAAAGCATTTACATATTTGAAAAAAGTATAATGATAGAGTTTTCAGAGAAGTTAGATGATAACCATTGCCCTTGAGAAGTCCTGACTATCTTTTGTAATAATTTCTTTATTGTAACATTTTATTATCTTACAACTAAGATAATTATCTAGAGACGGGTAGTACCTTTCACATCTCACGCACATACTTTCAACTTTACTTTGTATGTGAGTGGCCCTATCCACACTAAAGGTCAATTTCTCATTCCAGAACTCCTACAGGCAAAAACATTTTTAAGAAATAGATATTAAAGAGAAGGCAAAAAACAGATAACAGGAATGAAATGCCTGATGAAATACCTGAAGAATATTTCGAATATGTAACTAAGTCAGCATTTGTCAAGTTTTAAACCATCTTTCCACCAAACAAGGAATGAAACATCATGATGAAATTAAGCATCATCCGAAGACATTCTTCACATAAAAACGGGATCAAGGCGGGTTATGGTCTGCCGCAGTATGATTATATATATGGGAGAAAGCTTTGACCCCTGCATAACACCAATTAGGCCGGTCATCTGAGACTTAGATGAAGCAAACAAGATTATGAAAGAGTTATGTAGTAGGGAGATTACCGTGTGTTTCGTTTTACCTATCAAGACAGATAGATACAGTACACAGTTCTAAATATGGCTTGTCCATTAAAATTCAGGCTTAGCACATTTATATGAAGCAAGGCTTATCTTTATCCATCCTTAGCTATCCAAAATAACAGTTGTTAACCAATTGAATAAAAAATATATATTGGTGTGAGAAGGAATGTAAATAGATAGTTATGGGCATATAGCTATGGATAAGACATCAGATCTGTTAAAGTCTAAAAACAGCTAAATTTAACAACTTTTAAAATGCAAAATTAAGTTTTAGATTAGTTAGCATTGTAGATAAATTGAAAGATAATTACCCGCAATGCAATGACTTAGCTCGTGTTAGGGCAATCAGATATTTTGACATTCATGGAATTCTAAAGAGCCAAGTGTGAGAAATCAATCTTCATCACGCAGCTGCAAGGAACGTCTCTTTCCCCTGCACTGCATACAATGAATACTTCTCACTTCGCAACAAGCCCTGGAGTAGAACGATTTAAAATCATTGTCTTGGAGTGTGCGTGGGTGTTTGTATTGTGTATGGGGTCAATTTTTCTCACTTGTAACTTGCCTCCATTCCGGCACTTTCCTCAAGACTTGAGTTGACTTTTGCACCACTTTCTCAGTTATTATACCTTTTTCTTATTATCTAATTAAATCCTAAAACTAGAAACAATTTATTTGTCATTTCCTCGTTTTTAGATTTTCGTCTTACACTTTAGAATTTTGATGAAACTTGCATTGTTTCTGTGAAATGAAGTAACTCAGAAACCACATTTCATTAACTTGGAAACTGGCTTACTTCACAAATCAAATTTCTCCATTGGGAAAAAGTAAAAAGGAATCACAATTGTGCTGCTGCTTCCTCTTTAATTTAGAATCCTATTTACGATTGCATTCTGTGATCTCATTTTGGACAGCACTTTCTGTTTTCTGTTTCAGTTCATTGTATGCCATAATGAGTTTTTGATAATGAGATTTGTATAATCAAGTGCGTTTCAAGATGATGTCTGCTTAAAAAACAGTCTGAAACCAACAAAGAAGGTGCATGTATGAAATATATGAACTTATAAAACTGAATAATCCGTTGAAACAGATCCATTGTAGCACATTACGGCAGCCATCAGCCGATCCTTTGGAAAATTTAGTTCTGCGTCAATAAAAAGTCATATATAAGTGACATATTGACAAAATCTTGATATAAAAGGTAAATATTCAGATTTTTACATGTTTGTTATTTCAGCATCGTAACATTAACAGACTTAAAACAGCTTCTGGAAATCTTCTTCAACTTGATATTTCAAACTACCTGAATGTGGGGAGGAGGGGGGGGGGGTCAGTTCCATACGAATAAAAAATAAAATAAAATTGCAAAAATCACTCCCAATAGTCTGAGAGGCAAGCAAGAAAATAGCCTATTTATAACAAGACCATTCCTTTTTATTATCAAAATATAGCATAGTGTTTCTGTTAAGAATCTGTGTGATTCTTACCAAGTTGAGAATTCAGTCAAAGGACAACAGTTTTGACTTTCGAGTATCTAGTTCCTTATACCACTTTTTCTGGAGTTGTCGATGACGGTAAATGTTTAACCTTATCTCAGCTTGTGCAACAGCCCATTAAAACTCCAGGAAGAAAAAAAAGTTTTGAATGCCAAGGTTAGTCACTGGCCAGTCCTGTAAGGGTCAAGGGGGCCGAGCAAGATTAAGGCAATTACAAGACCTTGTTTCCTCCAACAGGATATTGAGTAATGATTCCATACTATAAGATAGATTGACAGATGGATATTGCAAGTGCAGGCCGCCAAGACCAACTCTTGGCACTCACGAGGGTTGATTGATGAGATGGAAGAGTGAGCAGGAGTTCTAAACATGTCACATATTTACCCCCTGAGAGGGATTTTTTACTTGCCCAGCATAAACCAGTCATAATCCAAACTAAATAAAAGATCTACTGAATAAGTTATTTTAGAATTATGGTTTTTTGATTATAATTATTTGTGAACAGTGGGGATTTGATGCTCTAAAGAGATGAACAATCTAGTAGCGCTCCATTGTATTTTTTGCCGTGTCCTCTTCCTGTCCTAATTAGCCTACCAAGTGCATATATAAAGGACGTAAAGCCCCCAATCATCCATCCATCCATCTCCATTGTACTTTTACTCTGTTCAGTCTCAATAACTGTCTCAAGTCCTCTCCAACTGTTTGTCTCACAGTGCAGACTGTAGACCTGGTACGTGTAAGATGTTTGAGACAGGACCATTATGAATTGCTATACATACAGTGCCGCCTGTAAGTAAGTGAAACGCAAGAAATGGTGCAATTGCATCAATGCTAAACATCCTCAACCAAACTGCTTGTGGAGGCATGAATTCTCATCCGATGAGAGGAAAGCATATTGGGTCATAAAGGCCGATATGTGAGGCTTTTGGTATAGCAATAGCAGCCAATTTTCTCTGCCCTAGTCAGAGGTACGTATGAGTCAAAGTCTTTGATAAGTAAGTGAACCACCCTTGCCAAATAAATAACATTGGGCCTGTGTTTCACTTACTTATCAAAGACTTTGACCCATACCTAACTCCAACTACAGCAAAGAAAATTGGCTGCCATCGTTATCCCACATGACTGACATATCGGCCTTTATGACCCAATATTTTTCCGCTCATCGGATTAGAACTCGTGCTTCCATAAGCAGATTTGCTGAGGATGTTTAGCATTGATGCAATGGCACTTAATGCGTTTCACTTACTTACAGGCGGCACTGTACAGTGTTTTATCCATCTATTTTATGCGTGCAAGCACTGAAAATTGAGTTCAAATTATATGTATTGTCTTGTGTGAATGATGCATCTCTCCACTGTGTGTCTGGCTATCGTGCACATAAATCTTTATTGATGAAAAATGCCTGAATAGAACTCTTGGGGACTTGCAAAGAAAAAACTTTCTTTTCATTGATGTCTTTGAATGGACTGAATAAAAGCTGAATCAACTTTTTTGTCGGGTATGCGTAAACAATAGTACTACTGTCAGTAAAGGAAATAATCTTTTCTTGATCATAGTTTTAGCTTAGGACTATCGAGGCTGTTCAATAAGTCATGATCAGTAGGGGCCCTGTTAATGCTTGTTTATAAGGGTCAAAGGACAAGGCAAGAACAAGCCAAATCCAGAACAGGTTTCCTGCCAACAGTAAATGTGATCCAAAAACAACTGCCTTCTCTTCTCATCCACTTTAAAATAACATGGATGAAAGTAGACAATAAATCTCATCCTTTTATAGATCTTTGTGGATTGGCGGTCCACTGGAAAAATTAATTTTCTTATTTTCAACTTGCAAAATGGCTTTGCCACATCATCAACAGTTTTCCAGTGGTCTCCTAATCTTCTTATTTCATGAAGTACCTTAAGTCATTCAATTAGTTAGTTTATTTTCACCTATGCTGCTAGATATGATAAGCACTGAATCTACTGATTAACCATAACTGATGAAAACAAAACATTTTTAAGCCAGTGACCACACATGACCAAGTTGGAAGTTAATTTTGACTTTATTTGGAAAGCTAATCCGCAACCAGCTCTAAAAGATTTAGTCCAAGCCATTCTAGTAAATTTGACGTCAAAGAACATTATGATGTCCGATGCAAGCATTATGTCTACCTATAAAATAGTTTAAATCATATTTGTCTTCCTGTTATATTTCTCATCATTTCAACATTTCAAATTAAAAAGAGAGATAACTGCACATTGTACTTGTAAAGGTACCAAGCCTCAAAATAAGTTTCTTTTCGTCTCAGATATGTTTTTGTAGCCCCACAGCCCACACTTTCTAAAAGCCTCATTGGAAAGAAAAGGTAGTGGTCTGAAGCTTAAAGTGGTTAGTGAACAATAGGGCTGCCCCTATACAATGGCCACTGTTCATTGTTCAGAGAACAGTGTTCTTTATAGCATCACGAATCAGCAGAGTAATCTTGCGCTCTTTTGTACATTGTGTTTAAGCCGAAGACTGTTTCATACCATCCCAGAATACTATCAATAAATACAGAAGGTTTCATTTACCTATGCTTGTAAAGAAGGCAAATTACCCCCCGCTGATATGTATTGTCTAGCGAAAGTGACAAAACACCCTAATGCACATCTGGGTCCCTATCTCTCATAAATACTTATAAGATTACTAAGCTCCTCTGGAACTCAGACTCTGATAAATTTATATGGAAATGTCACAGTCTGTCCTCTTGCACTGTAAATACTGTCGTTAAAGTTTAAAGAAAAAGTGTAGAAGGTTAGTGCATTTGTTGTAAATCTCCAAAGTAATTCGGTGCTCTATTGTACATATTTTACAGTGTGCATAAGCCTCAGACTATTCCATAGTGCACTGTCCTGCCGACAACCGAGGCTACTATAAATAAATGCGGATAAAGGTTTCAATTGCTTCAGTGTATATTGCATTCGACGTACTGTATTGTCTGGCTAAAACGACAAATCTGCCATTTTATGAGAGTATGGCTGTCAGTGTCTCATAAACAGTTTTCAATAAAACCTGAATCACTGACCAAAAAATGTATATTTTGAAACATTATAATTTCCGCTCTTGATAACCATACAAATTAAAGTTCAACTGAATTAGTTATTTTCCTCAAAGTCTCTTGAACTAAGCAGTTTGGAGTAAAATCTCATTTTGAATTAAAGGAGGTAATGCTCCAAAGAGTTTAAAACTAAGAAAAAGAGGTTAATGTTTTTCTTCAAATCCACTAGTATGTTATAAGCAATCTGGCAGTCTATTATACAGTTGCTGTACTCCGACTTTCCCATATCCTGCGCAACCATACATTCTTATCAAGAAGACCTGTCAAGATGTTCAAGACATGACATGACTAGTATGAATTGCCACACATACAAAGTGTTTCTTCCATCTGTGTGCAGATTGCATCCAACTGATATGTATTGTGTTGTATGAATGAGTGATGTACATCTCCATAGTGTTTTTGCCTATTGTGAATAACAGTTTTCATTGGCTTGACAATACCCAAAGAAAACCAATTTATGGAAATGTTAAGATTTTATTCTTTAATTTTTTTAACCTACATTTCCCTGAATATCTCTCTATTTTTTTTACATAATTTTGATCAATTTTATATTTCAAATAAACAAGTGTTGTGTTTCATGATTTGTGTTTCATGACTCCCTAAATTCACAGTAGGCCTACATGTTCTCAAATATAGGCTACTCATATAATTTTATTGAATTAATATCATATTTTGTATCAGAAATCATTTGTGTAAATGTGATCCAATCTTGCAATTGAGAACTAAATTGAAAATATTATATACAAAATATGATATTTCTTGATGAAATTCTATCAAAACTAGCTTTGTCTTTATATTTGACTTTCTATGGCAAACAGGAAGCAATAGAGAATAATCATTAAACAAAATAATAATTTATATTTAATAATCATTAAACAAAATGATAATTTATATTTTAAATGACAATAAGTCAAATTTGAAAAGAACGTTTTCATGCCTTTTTTAACTCAAACTTCTAAAAAAAGTCATTCGCGTGCAGTTACTTACAAAATAACGAGTGAAAGCTAAACTGATTGACTCAATCATTTTTTATTTGGGTTCAATTTAGATCCCCTGATTATGCTTTAAAAAAGATTTTCCAAGGAGCACCATTAAGAAGGGGGGAAAAGGAGGTAAGAAAGAATAGAAGGAAAGGAGGGAATGATGAATAGCAGAAAGGGAGTAAGGGAGTGATGACCAAAATAAGTGAGGATCCTATATGGTAAACCACATGGTTAAAATGACATTTTATTCTTCAATATTATACTGGACATCAGTAATTCCGACGACACGTATGCAGATGTGTAGAATACCAGATGTTGTCAACCAACAGATTGCGTGCGGACTGTAACTTTCTGTAATTCGATGATAAGGTTTGAGTAAGAATAAACAGGTTAAGGCAAAGAAAAGAAAGTGTTACTTGTAAATTAGAATTGTGAGGCATCCACTGGCTCAGCCTCAGTCCCACTGTTGTTAGTTTCGAGAAGAAAGTGCCAGCAGACAGAAAATTAGATCCTGAAGAAAAAGAAGAGCAAAAAGTTATGGGTCAAAATTTGGTAAGTCTGAAATTCTTGTCTCCGGTGTTTAACAATAATTCATGATGGCAGAAAGGCACATGCAGGACCTCTTGATGTCATTTGTCATAGACAAGGATATTAGCAAAACTTCTGACACAAAAAATATGAGGAAGGTTATTTTTATCCCATCCAAAAATAGCATTGAAGTGGCCAACCCCCCTGAAAATGGCCTGTCTCCACCAACATTTTCTTTGAAAGATTGCATCACAAAAAATTGTACAGGATCCTGATTCAATTAAACTCTTCCATATATGGAGACTTGACTATCACTCTTCTAGAATATAGTTTCAAATTTCTGAAATAATATCCTGTATAAGAGCAGGAGGTTGTTGTGTCCATGTCTCCAATATTGCGTCATTAGCATCACACCAGTTTGGTTTCTTAATAAAAATGAAAGGGACGCACATTTTGTGAGAAAACCTTGTGTCTAACGTTGTCTGAGAACCCAAGAAAATAACTGCGCTATCTGTAGCTCTGTATCATTTATATAAACCAAAATATTTGAGTATTTCTGTTGGTATGTCGGTTGTCCTATCTTAATTTGTCATTAGCAAACGCCTTGCTGCTCTATTTTGATTGCATATTTCTGGACCAGAATCAATACGAACATGCTTCTGGTGTTCATAAGATCATTGCATGCACAAATTGCTAGATTGCCAGTTTTGCACTGATCCCTACAAAGATTTTTATCTTAATTATCATTAGCATCACGCTGTCATTAGCATCACAACAAAAAATGGCTTCTTTCCTTTACCTCACTTAAATTCAGTTGCAGGTGACAGGAGTTGAAATTGTGTTCAATATATATTATCAATTAATGTTTTAACAAAATATTACACAGAATTTTTGCATTTTCATTGCATCTGACATGCCTAGTATGAATTTGACGGTTCTCTGAGATTACTAATCAAATATGGGGTGTCAGTGAGATTTTACCATTGTCTAGCACCTGAAATGTGGTTCAGCAAAGACATTGGGCACTGGAGGGGTAGTGGAGATCATCTTTGTTATTCAGAATCCAAACTATTGGTGAAAAGAGTATTTTTGTTTCTTTTTGTAAATTTCTAGTTCAAGAAAATCTTCTATCTTAATAAGTATTGGTCATAGAGACCTGAAATATAGCTAAATGTTTGCAGAATAGCCACTTTCCCATACGTTGGTAATACATTCTTCAGGTCTAAGTGGTGCGGATTTCAAGTTATAGGCATGATGCTAATGACACATATATTCGAAATTTAATTGACCAAAATGCATTATCTCAAAAACAATTGGTGCTAGAGACCTGGAACTTGGCCTAAAATGTGCAAGCTACCTGCCTAATCATTGGTAATAGATTATTTAACCCTAAGTGGTCAGGATTTTTCAGTTATAAGTGTGATTTTAATTACAGTCAAAAAACATCACAGCTTTAAATATCACCTCATTACAGATCAGCAGAGCATTTGGGACCCTTGGACATGACAGTGCAGTGATAGCTGATTGTTTGACCTACCCAATGCCAACTTAAACGGGCATTTCTGGACTAAAAAAAATTTCAAAATTTTTTCAGCTGAAATTTCAAGGTTTTCAAATTTTGACTATTATACTTCAGCTGTGGTGGAAACTTTGCTTAAATAAGTACGTTTCTGGAACAAAAAGGGGATAGTTGAAAATCAATACACAAGCTGTAAGCACACCAAAGAAGATACCATTCAGGCATGAATCTGTGTTGCTCTTTAATTTTAACTAAAATTATCTTCTTTTTTTTCAGATACATGTTCCAACATGCTGAAGAATGCTTTAGTTATGCATATTTCTGATCTGAGATCTGTGAACAATAATCACAAAAAAACAAAATGTTTCACTGCAAACACCCATATTGATGTATTTACACAAAAAGAAGTTTAATACATCTGTCATTATAAAACAGGACCCACCCAATTACAACATATCCACAGAGCAGACAGAGATTCCATGGCAAACCAACAATTTGAAAATTAAGGTGTAGATGAGAAAGTATCTTACTTCATTCGAATCTAGAACTAACCTTGGAATTTTAAATTTGATATCTGTAAATTAATGAAGCTAATGAGTGTGGAAATTATCTTTCTAAAGAGTCATCACTAAGTAACATTTGCCCTTGAATCCTGTGACAAAATTCAGTCACTCGACAAAGGTAAGAGGTCCTCCACTCCTCATAGTGCTTAACCTACTTGCAGTTGAATGAAGTCATTAACACAGTTCAGACATCAGACTGAGAAGCTCATCAAGCATGGACATAGAGCAAATCCCATCTGTACCTCTTTGGCATGGTAAAAACAGCTCTCTTCTCAGAGAAAACACACACCTAAGATAAATCTAGTTTTTTTAACTTGTCTCAAGGAACTAATTGTAGAAGTATGACACTCATGACTGAGATTGTTCAGTGGCTTCCCTATGGGGGGGGGGGGGTACGTGCCCCCTATATTAATATGGAGGGTGTCCCCCCCCAGAGGATCGCGTGCCCCCCAGGTGCCCCCCGCTCAAGATACGCCACTGAGCTTGTTAACTTTTATGGACAGAAATTAGGTCACTTTTGAAATCAGCCAATCAGAGAAGTTCTTACAAAGGTCACACTTGTAAGAACTTCTCTGATTGGCTGAATCTGAAGGCTACCTATTTTCTGTTTAAAAGAAACACGGAACTTTGGTATGCTATTACCACTGGAAACTGCCAAGTCCGCATCTGTTTGGATCTATGAGGTTGCTTTCTTTTTTTTTACGTTTAAGATGTAATTGACTGTTCAATGTTGTTCAGTCATTGTTATCTTGGAATCTGTAGTCCCACTCACTTCTATGAAATAGTTACTTTCAGCAAATTTCAAGAAAAGAAAATGTTAATCTCCAAGTGCCTGACGCAAATACATTAGTGAGACTCACAGTGGAGAAATGCACTACTCATGAAATACAATACATATCAGAGGAACACACTTTGCAGTCTTTGCATGCCGCACTGGCACAGACAGGAAAATATCTTTTTGGATGGATATAAGGCATTAGACCCCGCAGTCAATCAAGTCATGCTAGGATGACTGACTTGATGTTCAGTGACTTGACTTGACTAAGACTAGTCGACTTAGTCATCATCTGTGACTTGACTTTGAATGAAGTTGGCTGACTTAGTCAGCTAAGTCAACTAAATTAATAAAATAACATTGGAAGAATACTTTTGATAATGTTCATTTGCTTGTTTGACCAATTTCTGAAGAAATTTTAAGACGGATGCTTTGAAAAAATGCAAACCACAAATGAGTCACAATAGAACAGTTCGGTCCAGGTTCATCCAATTTTGCTGAATTTAGCACCATTAGAATCGTCTCTTAAAGACGCATCGATCCAATGATACCACATACACTAGGGTGCAAAGTCGGTGGCGGCCGGGCTGGCTTGCAACAAAACTGACAACTTGGAATATCATTGACTTGACTTTGAACAGCAATGACTGGCGACGGCGTTTTTTGTCGACGGCTCCGGGGTCTATAAGGCATATCTGGCATGGTCTGAGACAGAAGTTGAACTAATTGTATAAGAAGGCATAGCAATGATCAATAGTTCACTGGAGAATAAGTATTTCTACACAAGCAAAGAAGGAAGGAAAAGAAAAAAGTTCAGCATAAAACTCCTGAGAAGACAAGTACAGAAATTACAATACAGAGAAAGCATATCTTCTGAAAACAAATTGTGTCCCACTGGAATGTATTGTATTGCACGAGTGATGAATGGCCAAACTGTAAATCTGGATATATGATACAAAGGCCGTCATTTATGCAATATGTGTACTATCATGCTGTATGTGCACACTAAAGAGAAGAGAAGAGAACAGAACAGAGAGAAGATAACAGAACAGAACAGAACAGTGCATTTTTTAAACATGGTAACTGGGAGACCATTTGGTCTCCCGGTACACAGATTTGGTCTCCAGTCATTGCTAAATTGGTATCACTGGGAGATCAATCTTCCCTGAGACTAACTAATATCAAATTTGGTTGTCATCATTTGTAGTTCTTAAGGCCTGGTGCACCTTGTGACTTTTATTTTTGAAGCCAACCAAACGAGTGTCGCTGTCGCTTCCCACCTTCATTTTAAAATATTTTGTGTATTGATATCTCTTTGACCCATTATAATCTATATACGTGTCAAATTTCAGCCAAATCGGATCATTATTAGCTGAGATATCAAGCAAAATGTTTGCAAAAATGTCCTGAAAATGCGCAATTTTAGCGTGACATCCACAAAAACACTTTATTCTCAGCCATGTCACAAAAATAATGCCCACATTTTTCAACAAAATTGTATTCCAAACCATTTGTACAAATTCCAAGTGGTAGAAAGAGTGTTTTGATCCATTAATATCTGAAATTAAGCATAGAAACAATTGTGCAGAATGAATGACCCAAATGAAGCCAAAATTACATATTTTGACAATGTTTTCTGCTTAAGCTTTTATACGAAAAATAAATAACATGTAGGATCCAATTTCTTGGTATAAACATTGTGTATACATTACTCCTGATCATGGAATATCTTTTTGCCACAACTTATTAACTAAAGAGCTGATAAAAGCATCTTTATTACCCCATATTTGTGTGTCCCAACCATAACGGTTGAAACTACTAGGTAAACTCTTAGCCAATACTTCCCTCATAAATGTTTTGGCAAGCAGTATTCTCCAAGTGAGTTTCCTTTGCCCATACACAGTTTATTGTAGTTTTTTTTTAGGTTTTTCAGGTACTTGGAAATGTTTTCATACAGTAATGTGAAGATGAAAGTGTCCCAACCATAACGTTTTTGTCCCAACCATAACGCCTCACATAAATGGCTATTATACAAGATTGGAGTGGCTTTGCCAGGTCTGATGACTATATTATACCAAGATCGGATAAGATGAACAGGCCCAATTGATATTTGGAATATTTCGATTCAATATCATGCCCTCACTTGCTGTTGAATGAGTGAACTCTTGGATTGGGGAAAATTTGCAGGGGAGAGATGGTGAGCCTTGTTATACTCTAAAGCAGCATTGATATTCAATTGAGATTTGTGAAATTGTTCTTATCTTTGTAAAGAAATAATAAAATCAACAATTCAAGTTGAATAGATCAATTACTTCAACTGAATAGATTGTTAGATAAATGTGATTTACTTCGAGTTTTCTGTAAGATGGAAATACATCTGGGGTGCATATTTTTCTAAAATGTTGGATAAACTACTTCTATTTATAGTTAAACTGCCACACTACCACTAGAAAGTAACTATGTTGAATATAAATTGGACCAAATATAATTTCTGAGGCCATCAGAGACTCAGACTTTTTTTTACTGAAATTACTGCTAATCATTTTTGTCTGAATAAGCGGTTTGTTATATTTCCGCCAATCTTTAATCAATAGGAATGATGTTTACACAAATGAAATCAGCAGAAAAATGTCTTTCGAATGAATGGAATCTATGGTTTAACTCTATTTTTCTTAATTTCAGATATTTTCAGTCAGTCAATTTTCTGAATTTCCATATAAATATTAGACTTTCTCTTCATCTAAAGTAAAAAATTACGTTTCAACATTGTTCTTCTGTTGTGTTTCAATAATTAATTTAAGTGATTCAATTGACATTAAACCAATTTTTTTTTCTCTCACATTAATTAAGATTGAATGAAATTCATTTTTTTAATTGTGTATCAAAATTAATTGATATTGGTACATCAACAGCTTGTATATCACCCCAAACCAGTATATAAATTCGGCAATTGTCAATTTATCAAAACTAAGTTAGTTTTAAAGTATAACGCTGATTGATGACCCATCAGAATAATTTTGAATTGCAGCCATTTTAATTTTCGAGTTCTTCTCTTTTCACTACAACATTGAGTTTCTCAGGGATGAATGAAGATATCATCATAAAACCTTTTGTATATTAAAATATAAGTTCTCCTCCAAGTAGCAATGTTAAAACAGCCAATGTGGCGTATCATGGTGCATCTCCCTGTCAAAAATCCTTAAAAATTGCTCTGGAACAGAAGAGAACTGAACAGAAGAGAAGAGAAGAGGGGAAGAGAGGAAAGAAATTAAAAAGAAGAAAAGCCAAAAGGAAGTAAGTGTGAAAAAACTAGCTAACATGCAAAGATGAAAGGCTGAAAGGAAGCCTATGGAAATCCAAGAAATACACTGTACTTTACAAGGACAGCTCTTACACTGTAATTCAGCAAACAGACATGCAGATGTGCAGAATACCAGATGGTGTCTGCCTACCAATTGCATACAGACTGTAAGCCTCTGTAATTTGAAGAACATTTTTAAGTAAGAATTACCAAGCTGAAGAAAAGAGAAGAAGGTATTAATTGGAGAATAGAATTGTTGAGAAAGCGGCAGTGGCTGGCTCAGTCCCAGTGTTGTTGGTTCCGAGAAGAAAGCGCCAGCAGAAAAAAAATTAGTTCTCGAAGAAAAAAGAAGAGCAAAGAGACCTACTTCAGCTGTGGTGGAAGATTTGCTTAAATTTGTAAGTTCCTGAAAGGAACAAAAAGGGATAGTGAAAAAATCAATACACACACTGTAGGCGCACTGAAGAAGATACTATTCGGAAACGAATATGCATTGATTTTTAATCGCGACTAAAATTTTTGCTAAAAGTATCTTTTTCTTTTTTCAAATAGGTTCCAACATGCTGAAGAATGCTTTAGTTATACACATTTCTGATCTGAGATTTTGAACAACAATAATCACAAACACCTATTGTCCCAAACTGATGTGTCTGAAAAAAAGAAAGGAGTTTAATACATCCATCATTATACAACTTGACCCAGCCCAGATACAACATATCCACAAAGAACAGACAGAGCTTCTATGGCAATGGAAATGAGAAAATGTCTTATTTCATTCCAATCTAGAAATAACATTGGAATTGTCAATTTGATGTCTGTAAACTAATGAAACTAATGAGTGTGGAAATGATCTTTCTAAAAGAGTCATCACAAAGGAATGTCTGTCCTTGAATCCTGTGTCAAAATTAAAGACAGTCACTAGACAAAGGTAAGACCGTAAGAGGTCCTCAATTCCTCATAGTTCTTAACCTATTTGCAGTTGAATGAAGTCATTAACACAGTTCACACATCAGACTGAGCAGCTCATCAAGAGTGGCATAAGAGCAAATCCCATCTGTACCTCATAGGTATGGCAAGAAACAGCTGTCATCTCAGAGAAAGAACACACCCAAGACAAATAGTCTAATTTTAACTTGTCTTAAGAGCTATATGTAGAATTATGACAATCATGACTGAGCCAATCTAGTTCCTGGCTGTGATTATACAGACAAGCAGGGAGTACTGCTTTCTGCGCTCCGATTGGTCTAGAAAACAATCAAAGTGAAGTCACCGATTGAGAAAAGTTAAATGACCGCGGAGCCCAGATTGGACTGAGCTTGCTAATTTGTATGGACAGAAAGTAGGTCACTTTTGAAATCAGCCAATCAGGGAAGTTCTTACAAAGGTCACACTTGTCAGAACTTCTCTGATTGACTGAATCCTAAGGTACCTATTTTCTGTACAAAAGAAAATAGCAGCTCCTGAACTTGAAATCTTTGAATACACATTGAGCTATTAACACTGGAAACTGTTAAGTCCACATCTGATTGGAAGTTCCTATGAAGGTAGAAAACAACCTGTTCTCTAGTGAAAGATTGATCAATGATCATTGCAATGCCTTCTGTTGAAATAAGTTTGACTTTCTCTCTCAGACAATGACAGACATGTCAAATTTATATGCCATGCAATCCATCCAAAAAAACATTTTCCTGTCTGTGCAAGTGTGCATGCAAAGACTGCAAATTGAGTTCCACTGATATGTATTGCCTTGCATGAGTGATGCATTTAGAACTCCACTGTGAGTCTCACCATTCTATATCTGTGTCAGGAACTTGGAGAGTGATATTTTCTTTTCTTGAGAATTGTTGAAAGCATTTTTTTCATAGAAGTCAGTTCTACCACAGATTCACAAGACAACAAAACAACATGGACTGTCAAACAATCAATTATATCTTAAACATTAAAAAAAAGGAATCAATCAAGCCAACAAAGCGGGATGGAAAAGGAAGAAACTTCTGCATAGAACTCCAGGTAAGACAAATATAGAAGTTACAATACATAGAAAGTATATATTCTGAAAAGACTGTAAATTGTGTCCCACTCGAATGTATTGTGTTGCACGAATGATGAATGCCCAACTGTAAATATTGATATGATGATACAAAGGCTGTATTCTATGCAATATGTGTCCTATCCTGTTCTCTCTGCACACTGAAGAGACTTCCACAAAATATAAGCTGAGGCACCTTTCTATTTAGGGAAGAGAAGAGACGAGAAGAGACGAGAAGAGAACAAGAGAAGACAAGAGAAGACAAGAGAAGACAAGAGAAGACAAGAGAAGACAAGAGAAGACAAGAGAAGACAAGAGAAGGGAAGAGAAGGGAAGAGAAGGGAAGAGAAGGGAAGTAAAGAGAAGAGAAGAGCAGAGAGATATTAAAAAGGAAGGAAAAAATAATAATTAAAACATGCAAAGATGAAAGGCTGAAAGGAAGCCTATGGAAATTCCAGAAATACACTGTACTTTAATATTCCAGCTCTTACACTGTAATTCAGGAAACAGACATG
Source organism: Platynereis dumerilii (assembly GCA_026936325.1). Taxonomy (NCBI): domain Eukaryota; kingdom Metazoa; phylum Annelida; class Polychaeta; order Phyllodocida; family Nereididae; genus Platynereis; species Platynereis dumerilii. The sequence goes on along the minus strand of JAPTHN010000091.1, from coordinate 541,825 downwards.
AAGATGTGCAGAATACCAGATGGTGTCTACCTACAAATTGCATGCTGACTGTAAGCCTCTGTAATTTGAAGAACAGGTTTAAGTAAGAATTACCAAGCTGAAGCAAAGAGAAGAAAGTGTTACTTGGAAATTAGAATTGTTGAGAAAGCGGCAGTGGCTGGCTCAGTCCTAGTGTTGTTCGTTCCGAGAAGAAAGTGCCAGCAGACAGAAAATTAGTTCCTGAAGAAAAAATTAGAGCAAAAAGACCTACTTTAGCTGTGGTGGAAACTTTGCTTAAATTTTTAAGTTCATGAAGGGAACAAAAAGGGATAGTCAAAATCAATACACACACTGTAGGTACACTAAAGAAAGTACTATTCAGGAACGAATATGCTAAAGAATGGTTTTGTTATGCACGTTTCTGATCTCAGAACTTAGAACAATAATCACACAAAAAAAACGAAGTGTTTACCAGCAAACACCCGATAGTTCCATACTGAAGTGTTTGAAAAAAAAGGAGTTTAATACATCTATCATTATACAACTTGACCCAGCCCAGATACAACATATCCACAAAACAGACATGGCTTCTTAGGCAAACCAACATTTCGAAAATGAAAGTGGAAATAAGAAAGTATCTTATTTCATTCCAATCTAGAAATAACCTTGGAATTTTCAATTTGATATCTCTAAATTAATGAAGCTTATGAGTGTGGAAATGATCTTTCAAAAAGAGTCATCACAAAGTAACTTTCGTCCTTGAGACGTGGCAATATTCATTACTGTCAGAAAGTAGGTCACTTTTGAGATCAGCCAATCAGAGAATTTCTTACAAATTTGAGCTTTGTAAAGACTTGCCTAATTGGCTGAGTTCAAAAGTGACCTATTTTCTGTTCAGAAGGAAATGACGGGCTCTTTCACAAAACGGAACCTTTAAATATACTAGTGCCGAGTAAAGAGAAGACCAATGCAGAGTAAAAAGAAGACTTGTGCCGAGTAGAGAGGAGACTCTATCGGGAAAGGCCGCCAGGGCCTGTTGTGGAAGGCAAAAACAATTCAAACAGTATGTTAACTAACACATATGCAACATTTGGAACTCTAAATGGAGAAGCATCCATTCTCTATTAAACAATGATTTACTGTTAGTTTAAATAAAATTTGTCATCCTGTTATATTTCTCATCATTTCCACATTTCAAGTATAAAAGAGAGAACTGTACTTGCAAAAATACCAAGCCTCCAAATAAGTTCCTTTTCGTCTCAGAGATCTATTTGTAGCCACACAGCCCACACTTTCTAAAGCCTCATTGGAAAGAAAAGATAGTGGTCTGAAGCTTAAAGTGGTTAGTGAACAATAGGGCTGTCCCTATACACTGGCCACTGTTCATTGTTCAGAGAACAGTGTTCTTTATAGCAGCACAAATCAGCAGAACAATCTGGCGCTCTGTTGTACATTGTGTGTAAGGCGAGGACTGTTTCATACCATGCCAGAATGGTATCAATAAATACAGAAGGTTTCATTTACCTATGCGTGTAAAGACTGCAAATTGCCTCCCGCTGATCTGTATTGTCTGGCGAAAGTGACAAAACTCCCTAATGCACATCTGGGTCCCTATCTATTATGAGTACTTATAACATTACTAAGCTCCTCTGGGACTCAGATACTGAAAAATGTATTTGGAAACATCACAATCAGCCCTCTCGGACAGCAAATACTGTCCTTAAAGTTTGAAACGAAGTCTAGTAGAGCCTTTTTTCCTGGCGATTTTAGGCTTTAATCACCTGAAATTCTGATAATTGACACTATGAGGATTACTGGCCACTAAGAAAGACAGTGTAAAACAAGCAGATATTCATACAGTTCATGTTACTGTCAAAACTAAGAATAAACGGAATTGTGCTAACTGTGATACCACTCTTTAACACTACACGATGATCCAGATGTAACTGTCTGAAACAAAAAGCAGCAACTCAAAAAACTTTGACCATCCACTTCAGGCGACCAAAGTCATTTTTGAGATTATGGAAATTTGCAACTGTTTTTGCTTTAGAAAAAAAAAGTCCTACTGTAGAAGGTTAGTGCTTTTGTTGTAAATCTCCTAATTAATCTGGTGCTCTGTTGTACATATATTGTACAATGTGCGTAAGCCTCAGACTGTTCTATGGTACTCCGCCCTGCTGACAAGCAAGCCTACTACAAATAAATGCTAATGGTTTCAATTGCCTATGTGTATAAGGACAGCAAATTTCATTCCATGTACTTATTGAATGGTCTAGCTAAAGTGACAAATCTGCAACTTTATGAGAGTATGACTGTCAGTGTCTCTTAAATTTTCAATAAAACCTGAGCTCTCTGAATCAGGGACCAAAATAATGTATTTTTGAAACATTATATACAATTGCCCCTCTTGATAATCAATACTAAAAAAGTTCAGCTGAATTACATGTAGTTACTTAACTCGAAGTCTTTTAAATTAAGCAGTCTGGAGTAATATCTCAATTTTAATTTAGGAAAGTTAATGTGTGGGCTGTGGAGCTACAAAAATATACAGTTGCTGTATTCCGACTTTCCGATATATCCTGCACCACAATACATTCTCATAGAGTAGACCTGTCAAGATGTTCAAGACAGGCCAAGTATGATTATATTATTGCTACCCATACAAAGGGTTTCTTCCATCTGTGCGTGGAACTGCAAATTGCATCCTACTGATATGTATAGTCTTGTATGATTGATGCATATCTCCATTGTGTTTTTACCTATTTGTGTGTGAAGATTTTCATTGACTAGACAATACCCGACGAGAAACATCAGGAACTTGGGAAGAAGAACTTTCTTTACTGGAAATCTGAAAATGATGTTATGAAGTGAATACAAAGGTGAGTAAAAAAAAACTCTGCCATATTTAAAAAAAAACAAATGTATAGTTGGAACCCAAAAAGTAATTACTTTTCCATTAGCATACTTTAACATGAGAACCATAGAAATGTTATGTTCAAGAAGAGGAGCAATATAACAGGGATGGCCAATTTATGCACATTTATGGAAATGCTATTCTTTAATTTATTTAACCAGGTGAGAGCGGTAAGCAGGTCCATATTTACAAGGCCAACGCTGTTGTATAGCTATGTGTGAACTGTCAATCTGATGAGAAACTTTTTAATTTGCGTCGTTTCTGCCGATTTCGTGAACGGCCGCAAGGGGCACCACTGTTTCGGCACGCCCTCTGTCGTTTTTTGCGACGTCATGGACGGAGTCATGCTATTCATGGTAGAATAATGGCGGCGACCATGCAGATCACGTGGTCAAAACAAAGATGGCGAATGACACGTTCTGATCGAAAGGATACACTACCATGATTTTTCAGTACGTGCCAAATTCAATAATGGCCTTGAAATTTCAAAAAAGATTTTTTATAATTTTTTTTTAATATCTCAAAACTTACTACATATCAAGCAGACCATCAAAAGGCACATCTAGACCTTAATTAAGGGCTGTACATGTACCAACTTTCATCTATGTACATGCAATGGTGTCTGAGTCTTGGCCAAAAAACAAAAATAAGAATTTTCTCTAAATACTTCAAAGTGTACCAAATATCGATCAATCAGACCGTCTAAAGGCACAACTAGACATGTAGGCTGCATGTGCACCAAATCTCACCACGTACATGTAAGCAATAATAGGGGCAGAGTTATGGCCCAGAAACTATTTATCCGCCCGCTGCTCAAACTTCGTTCGCTGAAGGTAAAAATAAAGGAGGTAGGCAAGGATGGAAGGAAGATTGCAAGGAAAGAAGGGAACGATGCATAACAGAAAGGGAGTTAGGGAGTGAGGAAGAGAGGAAGCGAGGAAGAGAGGAAGTGAGGATCCTACATGGTACACTACAAGGTTGAAAATTAAATTTTAATCTTTAATGTTGTACTGGGCATCAGTAATTCAGATGACAGGCATGCAGATGTGCAGAATACCAGATGTTATCAACCAACAAACTGCGTGCAGTATGTAGCTTTCTGTAATTTGATGATAAGGTTCGAGTAAGAATAATCTGGTTAAGGCAAAGAAAAGAAAGTGTTGCTTGGAAATTGGAATTATTGAGGCAGTGGCTGACTTTGTCCCAGTGTTGTTAGTTCCAAGAAGAAAGTGCCAGCAGACAGAAAATTAGTTCCTGAAGAAAAAGAAGAGCAAAAAGTCCTACTTCAGCTGTGGTGGAAACTTTGCTTGTTTGAGGAACAAAAAAGGGATAGTTGAAAATCAATACACAAACTGTAAGCACACCAAAGAAGATACCATTCAGGCATGAATATGTGTTGTTCTTTAATCTTAACTAAAATTATCTTCTTTTTTTCAGATATGTGTTCCAACATGCTGGGGAATGCTTTAGTTCTGCATATTTCTGATATGAGATCTGTGAACAATAATCACAAAAAAAAGATGTTCACTGCAAACACCCATTTTGATGTATTTACACAAAAAGGAGTTTTTAAAATACATCTATTATTATAAAACAGGACCCACCAAATTACAACATATCCACAGAGCAGACAGAGATTCCATGGCAAACCAACAATTTGAAAATTAAAGTGGAAATGAGAAAGAATCTTATTTCATTCCAATCTAGAACTAACCTTGGAATTTTCAATTTGATATCTGTAAATTAACGAAGCTAATTAGTGTGGAAATAATCTTTCCATTTTAAAAGAGTCATCACAAAGTAATGTTTGTCCTTAAATCCTTTGACAAAATTCAGTCACTCGACAAAGGCAAGAGGTCCTCCACTCCTCATAGTGCTTAACCTATTTGCAGTTGAATATGAAGTTGTTAGCACAGTTCAGACATCAGACTGAGAAGCTCATCAAGCGTGAAAATAGAGCAAATCCCATCTGCACCTCTTTGGCATGGTAAAAACAGCTCTCATCTCAGAGAAAACACACGCCTAAGACAAATAGTCTAGTTTTAACTTGTCTCAAGAATCTATATGTAGACGTATGACACTGTTGATTGAGCTTGACAGAAAGTAGGTCACTTTTGAAATCAGCCAATCAGAGAAGTTCTTACAAAGGCCACACTTGTTAGAACTTCTCTGATTGACTGAATCCTAAGGCAACCTATTTTACATACAAAAGATGACAGCAGAATTCGAACATGTAACATTTGAATACACATTGAGCTATTACTGCAATTTCACCAAGTATGAGTTGCTTGGACCACTCACTATGTAGTTTCTGATCTACCTCGTATTGGCTGATAATCAGTCAAGGACCAATCAGAGGAAGATTAAATTAAGTGGCCTTGCAACTCATACTTGTTGAAATTACAGTAACACTGGAATCTGCCAAGTCCGCGTCTGTTTGGAACAATGAATACAGAAAAACTTATTCTCTAGTGAACTAGTATTGATCATTGCGAAGCCTTCTTATAAAATCAGTTCAACTTTCTGTCTCAGACCAAGACAGACAGGACAAATATGCCTTACAATCCATCCAAAAAGATATTTTCCTGTCTGTGCTAGTGTGCATGCTAAGACTGCAAATTGTGTTCCACTGATATGTATTGTCTTTCATGAGTGATGCATTTCTCCACTGTGAGTCTCACTACTGTACTTGTGTCAGGCACTTGGGGAGTAATATTTTCTTTTCTTGGGAATTTTTGAAAGTAACTATTTTCAGAAGTGAGTACTATTACAGGTTCACACGATAACAAAACAATAGTGACTGAACAACATTGAACAGTCAATTATATCTTAAACGTAAAAAAAGAAAGCAATCAAGCCAACAAAGCGGGATGGACAAGGAAGAAACTTCTGCATAGAACTCCAGGTAAGACAAATATAGAAGTTACAATACATAGAAAGTATATATTCTGAAAAGACTGTAAATTGTGTCCCACTCGAATGTATTGTGTTGCACGAATGATGAATGCCCAACTGTAAATATTGATATGATGATACAAAGGCTGTATTCTATGCAATATGTGTCCTATCCTGTTCTCTCTGCACACTGAAGAGACTTCCACAAAATATAAGCTGAGGCACCTTTCTATTTAGACTAGAGGAAGAGAAGAGAATAGAAGAGAAGAGAAGAGAAGAGAAGAGAAGAGAAGAGAAGAGAAGAGAAGAGAAGAGAAGAGAAGAGAAGAGAAGAGAAGAGAAGAGAAGAGAAGAGAAGAGAACGGAAGAGAAGAGAAAAGAAGGGAAGAGAAGAGAAGGGAAGGGAAGAGAAGAGGGGAAGAGGGGAAGAGGGGAAGAGGGGAATAGGGGAAAGGAATGAAAAAGAAGAAAAGGAAGTAAGTGTGCAAAAACTAGTTAACATACAAAGATGAAAGGTTGAAAGGAAATCTATGGAAATTTCAGAAATACACTCTACTTTACAAGGACAGCTCTTACACTGAAATTCAGAAAACAGACATGAAGATGTGCAGAATACCAGATGGTGTCTACCTACCAATTGCATGCAGACTGTAAGCCTCTGTAATTTGATGATGAGGTTTGAGTAAGAATTACCTGGTTAAGGCAAAAAAGAGAAAGAGTTACTTGGAAATAAGAATTGTTGAGGCGGTGTCTGGCTCTGTCCCAGTGTTGTTAGTTCTAAGAAGAAAGTGCCAGCAGACAGAAAATTAGTTCCTGATGTAAAAAGAAGAGCAAAAAGACCTACTTCAGCTGAGGCGGAAAATTTGCTTAAAAAAGTAAGTTTCTGGAAGGAACAAAAAGGGATACTAAAACTCAATACACAAACTGTGTGCACGCTAAAGGAGATACTATTCAGGAACGAATGTGTGTTGTTTTTTAATCTTAGTTAACACGCTGAAGAATGCTTTATTTATGCACATTTCTGATCTGGGACCTTTGAACAATAATCATAAAAAAGTGTTTACCTGCAAACACCCATAGACCCATACTGATGTATCTGCAAAAAAAAGAAGAGTTTAATACATCTATCATTATACAACTGGACCCAGCCCAGATACAGCATATCTAAAATGCAGACAGAGCTTCCATGGCAAACCAACAATTTGAAAATTAAACCGGAAATGAGAAAGTATCTTACTACATTCCAATCTAGAAATAACCTTGGAATTGTCAATTTGATATGTGGAAATTAATGAAGCTATAATGAGTGTGGAAATAATCTTTCGAAAAGAGTCATCACAAAGTACAGTACAACCCAAAATAAAATAAGAAAATTTTCTGTCAGAAGTCCTCTGTTTACCTATTTTGCCCTCTTTTATCCTCTCCGCCCCAAATCTCTTTACAACTCCCTCTGACTCCTTACAACAACCTTAGCCTACATTAAGAACTCTATTTAGACAGCTGCCAATGTAGCTGCAATTATCAGAGGTGCAAAATATCAAGTAAATCAAACACAATGGGGGTGATTGAGTTCAAATTGGTGTTGTTTAAATGTGATTTTAATGTAATTTTAAAAGGTAGTCTCAAGTAGGTAAAAGTAGGAAGTGATTCAGAGGTAGTCAAAAGGTGTGAAAGGATAAAATAGTGGCTGATTCTTCCTTCCTGCTCGGGTAATCGTACTTTATTTTGGGTTGTACTGTAGCATTCGTCCTTGAATCAGTTCAAATTGGTGCTGTCTCAGACCACCACAGACAGGACTACTATATGTCTTACAATTTATATAAAAATGTTCTATTCTGTCTTTGCAAGTGTGCATGTAAAGAATGCAAATTGCGTCCAACTGATATGTGTTGTCTTGCATGAGTGATGCGTCTCTCCACTGTGTGTCTGGCTACTGTATTTGCAAAGGCTTTGCTTTTTGCATGGAGAACTTTGAGAGAAACACTTCCTTGTCTAGTGAATTGTGGAAAGCAATTTCATAGAAGAGAGTACTGCATATTCTGAGTGGTATTATATATATTTTGTCACAAAATAGCCAAGGGCTACCATTTTTAATTTTGTACCGTCACTTTTATTAATTTTTCTTATAGTCATGGTTATTCTTATAGACTCGGTGTAAACTAATAAACTAAAAAAAAAATAGACCTAAATACATGCAGGTTTTTGAAACACAAACTACGGTTCTCCCAAAAAACCTAAGGCAATAATCAAAATAAAGCTGTATATGAAGAATAATCATTCAGAGTTAGGGATGTTGTCTGCATTGTCCATATCATATTTATGATTTTTTCACTTTTTTTTAAAGTGCTTATTTTCCTTCTAGGAAAGTTGATACAAATTAGAAACATTTTTACTTACAAAATTCTGTATAAAAGCCCAGACTAATCATGCAGAGTCCAAATAAGGTTAAAAGATCAGAAAGCAACAGACTAATTAAAGGCTTTTCTTATTCCTTTTTCTGAAGTAATGTCAAAATGAGTTATGTCAGCAGGTTGTGGTGAGGAGAACTCCTGAAATTGTTGGGTTGAACTCTTGATCTTGTTGCATGTGTCGGAGCTAGCAACATTTGGAGCAAGTAAGAAGGTTGAGCTCTATTGTTATTCAGATGAAATAAGGTTTTTATAGTATGTCCCGGATGCCCAATCCAGCCCTGATATTCAGGTTTGACTCACAAAGTTTCGTAACAGGTCAGCATAGATCTATATACATGGTCAAGCATTTTTTTCTGAAAAGTAGGCACATATTTCACTTACTATGAATGATTGATCAAAAATAATTCCCGAATATTACTTTCCCATGCTAAGTTTATCATACATGAAATAAAACGCAAAAAATATTCACTTGGTAGAAAGGTCCTGGAAATTTACCAATTTTTACGTTGCGCGAATGGGGAATTACATTATAAACTTCAATTGCTTTGTGCAACCTCTAAATCTTAACTGGTCTGGCTGAAATATTGCATGTGTCTCTTTTATTTTACCAATGTGTTCATCAATTTCTGCTTTCAAATTTGGGGTTTTTTGGAGATTTGATTTCTCCCATTCATATCCCATCCTAATATCTCAGAGATCCTTTTTTCCTTGTCATTTTCTTTCTCGTGTGCTTGCATTCTTTCTTTGACGGTCAAAGAATGACCAGTAGATAGTACTTGCATTCAGCTGTTCAGCTGTTTGTGGCAGTCAATCTATTGCATTGAAAGGAACTTTCACTTTGTAATTAAGTATTTTGTGACCTCTTTGTTGTGCTGTGACTTAGTAGACCTGTGACTTGTTTGAAAGTATTGAAATATGGGATATGACCTCACGAATTGCCAATGAGTCATAGAGAATTATATGGTATGGACAGGGATATAACTTCACAAGGAATATCCAAAGGAACAGTCCAATTTTGTAAGCACTAATTATTCTAAGGCTGAAACATGGATAAACGTCTGATATAGGCCTATTATGACGGTTGTTTTTATACCTTGGGAATCAGAGGGAAGAAGGTCAGCCCAGTTGGTATCACGCTAGATCTGGATCTGGATAGTATTCAGCATCGTCAAAGTTGATATTCCACTTGGCTGCCAGTTGTTGTGTCTGGATTTTAATTCTCATTCTTGCTGGTTAACCTGGACTTATGTTGGACTGCAGTCTGTTCGCCTCATGGCTGTGTCCTCCTCCAGTCAAAAACAACTGCATTAATACAGAACATAAAGCCCTAATCATCCATTCATCCATATGATGTATCAGTCGTGGTAAAGGTACATGTCAGCATTGCTTAATCATAATTAGTTCTACTGAAGTTTTTCAGGATAAGGGAACTTAGCTGGCTACTAAGAACTTATGTCCATTAAGGCTTAGTGGAGGTCACTAAGAGGGGGTAATGGAACTGTTTTGTGCTAATTTTTTAAACAATCTTATTGAATATGTGTGCAAACATATGTTTCGCTTGAGCAAACCTGCAGTGTGATTATTACGTAATGCATTACAGAAATCATAACATAAGCATTTAAGGGGACATTCTTAGTAGCCATCTTAGTTCCCTTACCCTGAAAAACTTCATTACATGCTCCCCGGGAAACCCTTTTAGAGTTCTGTTGTGAAGGAGCCACAGATGAAACACAAATTACACAGTGAGTTTAACGTCTGCTCATTATTTTGTTGGCAAGCACCCTCAGACCACAAATGAGTCTTTCTGAAAGTTCACAGAAGTAGGTGTGTGATCTTTGCAAATTGAACTAATTGTGTATTCCCTTCAAATTGACTTTATTGTCCTTGTTATCATGATCAAAACTGTTTCTCATTGTTTCTCCAAAAGTCAGCACAAGAAGTATGCATCATGAATCTTTACAATAAAAAATATTATAAAATGATATCAGTGGATTCTTGTATTCTAAGGTTTGTAAATTGATAACATAGAACTTTCTCCACACCTCGGCATACACCTAAATAACAGCAGGGGTCAGTTAGGGTTACAGGTGATTCAATTACCACCCAATTCTGGTCATTCACAGTTGCCTGTGAGGATTCAATGCAATGTGGGCACTTACCACGTTTGATCACTTTGATGCATTAATTATTTTAAAATGAGGAAATTTTTCCTTTTTGATTGTTACTGGAGCTCTTACATGCGGACCACTGGCTGCTTTTTGTGTTGGATGTTTCCAAAGAAACTCTGAGTCATTCATACTGCACTGTTACTGCTAGGTATTTTTAACAATTAACAGAAAAAGATTACTTCTCTTTCCATGTTTCCGATACTTGTCTTTGCTAAACAAAAACCTTTGCAAATAAAATAGCTGGACACACGCTGGAGATTTGCATCACTCATGCAAGACACTATCAATGGGACAGTCGGAATTCAGAAAAGATCATTTTTGAATGACTTGTAAGGTGTGTATACTTGTCCTGTCAGCAGTGTCAGGGCTGCTCTGAGATAGTAAGGTGAAATTATTTTTATCAGAAGGCATTTCAATGAACAATTGTTCAATAGAGAATAGGTCTTTCTCAATGCTAAGTTCCCAAACTACAAACTGATGGCGTTATATTGTAGTTGCCAGTGGTCACCACAAGCTAGTCTGAAATTCTGTTTAATATTATTAAATTTTACTTTTCAAAAGTATAGTTGTACCTGTAGTTCAATGTTCTAACCTGAGCCTGTTATTTCTTGTGGACTGTAAATTGGTTGACTTTGGATTCAACCAATCGGAGAAGTTCTTAATTACGTGTACATGTAAAAAGGTCTCTGATTGGAGTTCAAAAGCCTAATTTTTGTCCAGAAGAAGTTAGCAAGCTCAGTCAGAGAGTACGGTACCTCTGAATATACTCGAGACAAGTTAAGAACATTAGCCTTTGGCCTGAGTTTAGATGAATATTTGGGACAGATGATTATGTGTTCTTATTATTGTGGATGTCAGTATTGTATTGTTCAGTTGGACTTGGAGTTTATTTGCCTGATTGGAACAACCTATTTAGATTTAGAAGGAATCCGTTCCTTTTCTAGTGACATCAATGACTTCATTCAACTGCTCCTAACTTTCATCGACTTAGAGTCATGAATTTTAACGCACGATTAGTGGACAAAGGTAACTTCAAAGGCTTTGTGCAACCTCCAAACCTTAACAGTTACTGATCTGGCTGAAATTTTGAAAAGGGTTGAAGTTTGGTGTTTTTGAAGATTTGATTTCTCCCATTTAAATATGGGCCACCCTACGGAGGCAACCATTTAATAATCAGGGGGGCTTGGAGTTTTCCTCAGTGGGAAATTATTTATTTCATGGTAACGGCAGACATAATCATTTATTTCAAGCACGCGAAGTCCCTAAATATTCATACTCAAATCAAGCAACACCTTATTAAGAAATAACCCTTCCAGAACATATTTATTTCAAGACTGCCTAGAAAAATTCATTTATTTCACCAAAACTGTGCAAGGAATTATTCATATTTAAAGAAAACTCCAAGTCCCCCCTCCCCTTGGATGAAATTGTGGCCCCCCTAATATCTCAGAGATCCTTTTTTCCTTTTTGTTTTCTCCCTTGCGTGCTTGCTACCTTCTTTACACTTGATGTGATAAAAGAAGATCATTTTTAGCGATACTTGAATTACTCACATTCGCTTCCAATTAGTATCTTCTTATGTGTAAATACAGTTGGTGCATTGATCTTTTAACTGTCTTTTTTCTTTCAGCAACTTGTTTTTTAAAGTAAAATTTCCACTGATGCTGACGAAGGACTCTTTCTCTTTCTAAAAGAACTAATTTTTTTTTTTTTTGGCACTTCCTTCTTGGAACAAACAACTTAGGGACCGAGTCAGCCATGCCTCAACAATTCTAATTTCCAAGCAACTCACTTTTCTTTGCTTTAGCTGGGTAATTCTTACTAAAAAACCTGCTTATCGAATTACAGAAGCCAAAAGTCCGCATGCGATTGGTAGACAACATCTGGTGTTCCGCTGAATTGCATGTCTGTCTCCTTGTTTGATGTCCTGCTATACTTTATAAGGAATTTCCAGGTTTCCTTCCTACCATCCAACTGGGGATGGAGAGTTGGTCTAGTGGTAGCGTGCTGGACTGCCGATTGCTGGGTCTAGGGTTCGAATCCAGCTCTTGCTGGGTCACCCGGGCCTATGTTGGATGGCTGTTTCAATCATCCTTCGCCTCATTGCCGCATCCTCCTGTCCTAATTAGCCTATCAAGTGCATAAATACAGGACGTAAAGCCCCAATAATCCATCCATCCTACCATCCGTCTTTGCATATGAAGTCGTTTTTGCACACGAAACGAAGTTCGAACTTTAGAAACAAATAGGTACGAAAACAATAATAATTTCTTGTCCTAGGGTGTGTTTCAACAAAGTAAAAATCGGAGGCCATACCTGAAAGAGTCAAATATCTTTTATTATATATGGTCATTTCAAAATTACCTGATCACAACTTCAAAAGTTACTCGTCAATTTTGTTTATGACCTGGATAAAAATGAAGTATTATTCTTTCATGCTATACTTCGAGATATATACAGTATATGTGACCTGCTCCACCAAATTGGGTTGAAAGTCGGCCTCCTATCATATTTGTTATAAAATAACTTTATTCTACTGGAATTGAGCTTTAAAATGATGTTTAGTATGTTTTGATATCTCCATCCAATCCAAAGTTATGGCACTTCAAACATTGATGATACGAAACATCAAACTTTGAGAAAATGGCGTTTGAAATCCCCGCCATTGCAATTAAAGAACTAAAAAAGTCACAAGGGATACTCAATTTAGATAACTCAAAATCAATTTTTTGGTAAAAATGGTCTTTTAAAAATATTCAAAGAAAATCATTTTTGCTAAAACGTGGTACCAACAGTTAAAAAACATCAAAATGAGGCCTTTTTACACATTTTGCTAATTTCTGAGAAATATATAATGCCTACTTTGAACTCATTTTGGTGGAGCAGGTCACACATACGAAATCATTAGTGAGGTGGATATGCATTGGGGTGCTTCAGGGGCCCCCGATATTTTTGATCCAGCTTAACCTTGTGATGGTATCGCAGTTTACAAAGACAAAGCCACCTGCAAAATTGTGGCTCATCCTATAAATATTTACCTTTACGAGCATTCACTTGAAATTTATAATGTGATTATCCGTTGGCGAACATGCAGATCCTCACACATTTTTCCAAATATCAATAAAGGAATCATTATTTTTTTATCAATCCACAGTTCCTGAGTAAGTTTTGGCAGGGCAAATAAGAAATCTGCCATTATTTCTTGTATAACCCCTCTTATCGAGCTGCAAGAAGCTCTCAAAATTGTGAAAATCTGAGTAAAATTAACGAATTTGGGAAAATTTGACACTCCCTGGGTCATTACTCTAAGCCACAATTTTACATGTGACTTCATTTAAGTAAACTGCAATACCAAAACAAGGTCAAGCCTGATCTGAAATTATAGGGGGCTCCTGAAACACCCTAAAATGCATATCATTATTTTGTGCTGAGTACCAGATGTTGTCTACCTGTTTGATTACCAAAGTTTAAATAATATTTAATCAACCAAAGCAAAGAAAATACATTCTTACTTGGAGATCAGAATTGTTAAGGCAGCTGCTGGCTATAGTCCCAAAGTTGTTAGTTCTTCGGAGAAAGCGCCAACAGATAGAAAATTAGTTCCTGAGGAAGTAAGAAGAGCAGAGTATCCTAATTCAGCAGTAGTGGAAACTTTGCTTTAGAAGGAAAGCTTCCTGAAAGAAAAAGTTGGGACAACGAAAAAAACAATTCACAAATTGTACAAACAGGAAGAAAGTACTTGGGAGAGTACAGTACAACAAAAAATAAAGTAAGAAATTTTCTGTCAGAAGTCCTTTGTTTATCTATTTTGCTCTCCTTTCTCCTTTTGCCCCAAATCTCCTTATAACTACCTGTGACTCCCCACCACAACTGTCTTTATTATGCCATAATAAAAACTCTATTAACACAGCTAGAAATGTAATTGCAATTTAAAAAGGGGCACAATACCAAAGAAATCAATCTCAATGCATGGGGCTAATAGAGTTTGAATTGGTGTTGGCTTAATATTATTTTAATGTAATTTTAAAGGTTGTTTATAGTAGGTAAAGGTAGGAATCCAAAGGTGTGAAAGGGTAAAGTAGTTGCTGATTCTTCTATCCTGCTGGGGTAGTCATACTTTATTTATTTGGAATGTACTTTATGTGATTTTTTTTTTCTCATCTGTGTTCCAGATGCATTAAAAATACCATTAGTGCAGGGGGACGGTGGTCACATTTATAAGGCAAATGAGTGTTACTGCAGGGGGTTTATATTGGTATAATATTAGACCACTACATTGCGATTCCAAGCATTTTTCAATGATTTTCCTTTGGGTGTTGAAATGTGTTATCAATTATCACAAATAAACTGGATCTAAAGTTGGTTGTTCTACAGAAAACCATATTAACCAGTGGGCACAATAAGGGGTCTATTACATATTTTGTCATAATGAGTAAGGCAGTATACAGCACACAAGAGACACCGGTTTCCATATTGCATGGATGGATGATTGGGGCTTTATGGCCTGTATTTATGCATTTGGTAGGCTAATCAGGACAGGAGGAGGACACGGTAATGAGGCGAAAGATGATTGAAAGAGCCGTCCAACATACGCACAGGTGACCGGGCAAAAGCTGGATTCGAACCCTGGACTCAGCGACTGGCAGTTCAGCACTCTACCACTAGACCAACCCTCCCCCCCACCGGTTTCCATAAGACAATTAGCTGGCAAACCAAACCGAATGCATGTGGAAATTAGAATTGCATCTCATTTCATTCCTATCTCGCAAAGGCCTAGGAATTGTCAATTCAATATCTTGAAATTAATAAAACTAATGAGAGTGAGATGATATTTCATAAAGTGTCATCACAAAGTTGTCTTTGTCCATGAATATGATGTCAAAACTGTACATTAACTCAAGTATGGTAAAGAGGAGTTAATGCTTTTAGGTAGCCTACACATGTTATCTTCCAATTCAAAAGTTGCTTAAAGAAAGATTAGAGAAATATTCAACTTAACCCAACTTTTCTTTTTTAAATGCCATTATAAGCCCGACTTATGAAGATAAATTCCTTATGAAAATATTTACAAAATAGTTTTTCATGAAAAACCAGTCTTTTTTTTACAAATCAAGCATTGCAGGGCTCTTCTTGAGTAATATTTAGTTATAAACTCAGCAACACTCACTGAATATAGAAAAACATGCAATTGCGTTGATATGAAGTGCAAATATTTCAGAATGTTACTTATAACTGCAAGTTAAATTTTGCACAGATTTGGATGACCTACTAACTTTAACTGATTGGCAGTTGAAGTCGTTGGTGTTAATTGAGGCGCTATGGATTCCTTCTAGATGTAAATAAATGGTTTCAATCAGGCACATGGGCTACTAGTCCAGTAAAATGGGAAATTCTTTACCAAAATGCCTTCTATTCAACATCTGTCCCGTCTCAGACCATACTAGACAAGACTAGAGTGCCTACAATTCATACAAAAATGTTCTTCTGTCCGTTCAAGTGTGCATGCAAAGGCTGCAAATTGTGTCCCACTGATATGTATTGTGTTGCATGGGTGATGTTTTCTCCACTGTGTGTCTGGCTATTGTATTTGCAAAGGCTTTTGTTTGCTTTGAAAATTATCAGGCACTTGGGAGCCTTAGATAGTGAAGCTTCATTTTTTGTGAATTGCTTAAGTGAATACTCAATGCTTTTTCTGAATTGTTGAAATGAAAAAGTGTTAATTCCAACAGACTTTTGTTGTGTAATGATATCAGGCAAACAACAGGATTATGGACCGATTCTTTCACTAAATTCTGTTATAGCAAACTGTAATAACAAGGACTAATCAAACATCCTCTTTGCTTCTCGTGTTGAAAGTTGATAATGAATCGTAAAGCACACATTCAATATAGAAATAGTTGTATCTTTCCCCATAACAAATCGAATGGCAGTAAAATTATTTGAAATTAATAAAACCCTTAGACAGAGATTGGTAAACAGATTTTTTTTACGGAAAATCGGTATAAATGTGCCATAAAGGTCAATTTAACGGAAACACACAATTAGTTCAATTTGAAAAGATCACACACTTCTCTGAGTTTTCTGAAAGACTCATTTGTGGTTCGAGGGTGCTTGCCAATAGAATAACGAGCAAAAGCTAAACTAACACTGCAATTTGTGTTTTATTTGCAGCTGATCTAAAGAGAACTTCAAAAGAGATTTCGCCAGGGAGAAGTAATAAAACTACTTACTGTTCACCCACTGCTTGAAAGTCAGAAAAATTTGTGAATGGGTGATGTCCTGCATTTGGGTCAATGCTAAACTTATTCAACCTGACTGCTTTTGGGAGCATGGATTATTTTTCAATGAGATGAAATCTATTGCAACGTAAATAAACGGTAAAAGCAGGACATGCATAAATTTATAAGAACAAGGTTTCACTGCCACTTGTCTTTGATGTTCTCACAGAGGGTAAATATCTTACGGTAGTCCATGGTGGGGTCTATCAGCTATACGAGATGCGAAACAAGACAATGAATATGACATTTGAATTCCTCAAATGAAAAGACATGGGAAACCATACCTAATTAGTTAGTTAAGAATAGCATAATCTCAAATTAGTGAAATTAGTGTAATTACAGCAATATTTCTTCATTTTAATAAAATTTATATATATTAAAACACACAAAATTGGGACAACAATATTATAGACAGCTCGGCGCAAAAAGGAGCTTAGTGGAAAAATGGCATTTTGAGAAAAAGGCCTTTTACTTTTGAACATTTATTTTCAGTTCTTGCTCGGTCAATACTGGTCCGATTTGAATGAATTTTGGTACGTACATTCATATATACATTTTCTACAAATGTATATAAAAAATGATGCTAATATTATTACTTTTTATGAAATAAGACCAATGCTCCTTCTTGCATTAAAGAAAGCATTTTCAGTAGGGCAGAAGGGAGCATAGATGCACTAAGCTCCTTTTTGCACCAACTTGTTTCGGTGCAAAAAGGAGCTTAGTGCTAGTATTTTTACTATCATTGTTAAGTAAATTTCAGCGCCAAAAGGTGCATAACAGCACTTTGCTCCTTTTTGTGTTGGGTGAATTTTTCTAACAAAAAGGGACAACAAAAACTTGAAAATTCCACTTTATTCCACAAATACTGTCATCCTGTACTTTGTCCTGCAATCTCTCCTTCAATTGGACCCGCTTTGTTCCAATATTCACAGGTATTAATCCTAAGGTCTTGAACTTTCAAAATATGCAATAATTCAAAAAAGGGACTTGGTGGCACTAAGTCCCTTTTTGCACTCAGTGGTCAATATGTTTGACTAATGTATAGTGTATAATAACACCTTTAATTGGCCGAATTTATCAGTGATATGCAGCGAAACCTTGATTTCTAAGGTCAAAATTACACGGACAAGACGGGCCATAAAAACAAAATCTTCAGAGGGGGTGTAGGGGGGGCGGGGTTACGTTCACTCCAGATGCAAAAATTTGGCACTGTTGGATTTCTCTCGACCAGGTACATCTTTTCAGGGGAGTACGTTTTGGGCATCTGAAAATTGTTAACACCCCCCCTCCTTAATGTTATGGTTTGTGTCTTGTAGGAAATTCATTAAAGGCCAGACACCAACCAGTCAGTGGCATCCGTAGGGAGGGCACCTGGGTTGGCACATGTCCCCCATATTGAACCTGTGCCCCCCCCCGGTGCCCCCCATATGAATTTTCCAAATCTGGCTAAAATGTTCAATTGATATAGAGAATCATGTGCCCCCACCCAGGTGCCCCCCCCCCCGCTCGAGACCCCCCAGTTACGCCACTGCAACCATGCCAGACATTTGTAGACAAGCGACCAATAAAGGATGCAGTTGTCATTCTTTACATGTAGTTCAGATTGTTTCCTCAGAATATAGCAATAGTATTAATAGAATTTATTAGGGGGAACGGGGGCACATTGGGACGCTTTTAACTGCTACTGATTTTGCTCAATGCTGAAAGCACTGAAGAACTCAGAAGTTGGCATGAATATCACCAATACTATTGAGCTAAAATGCAAGGCATAATAAACTAGACTGCATCTACCCTTTTGCAGCCGGAGAGTCGTAAAAATGACTGTCCCAATGTGCCAAGCCATGGCACATTGGGACATCAGCCAGGGCACATTGGGACATCAATTAAAAAATCATTTTAACACTCAATGTGCAATAGATATCACATATAAGAAGTGCGTAAGACAATAGGCCTATACAGTGCATTAACACCTTGTAGTGCCAATAGTTCATAACTTTAAATAGTTTTAAACATTTAATATAAACTGTCCTGGGTGCGAACATCTATGTAAGTAACACACAGTGCCTTGCGACAAATTTGTTCACAGAGCATGGTAATCCACTATACCTCTATTCACTGTGGCCTGAACACCTGTTGTGTGTGTGCTGTCCCAGGTCATTCAGGTGCCTTGGACACTTAAATTCTGCCATATTAAGTGTGTTCCAATGTGCCCAGAATTCACTGTCCCAATGAGCCCCGATATGACTTTTACACCAAAATGCTAATTTCTCGGACACCAGTGAGTGTGTTTATCACGATAACAATTCATAACTGTTTGTTACAATATATAAAATTCATACAAGTACTCTGGTTGGTTAATGCACTTTTCAGCTTTTTTGGACAGAACTGAAATGCTCTTAAATGATGCTCAATTAAAGGCTATTGTGCAGTTTTACTCCAAATTTTCGGCATCAGGAGTCTACTAAAATATGTCAAGAGAAAAAAAAAAATTTTCGAGGGGGTCACTGCATCTTTTAACAGGAAAAAATGCTATTTTTAGCTTAAAATCTGATAAAAACACTAAAATAGAGGCCGAGGGATGATTTTAATAGTAGAAATGCAAATAAGGTGTCAAATGAAAGAAGAGAAATAGCACTATATGATCCTGGAGGCGCTTTTTTGAATTTTGGTCTGAGTATTTTTTTATTTCCAATAAAGATGCCAAAAATGGCTCAGTTTCAACTAAAACCCCATGGAACAGGCATCAAAATTAAAATTTCAAAAAAGCGCCTGCATCATCTTGTAGCACTGCTTCTCTGCTTTCATTTGACACCTCATTTGTCTTTCTACCATTAAAACTCATCCCTCGGCCTTTTTTTGAAGTTTTTCTTCATATTTTAAGATAAAAATAGCATTTTTACTATAAAAAAAATACAGTGCCCCCCCTGAAAAAAAAAAATTTTTTTCCTTGACATATTTTCTTGGATGCCTTATGCCGAAAATTTGGATGAAATACACAGAACTGCCTTTAATACAGCAGCATTTGAAGGAATAGCAGTGTAGCCCTCAAAAAGCTCAAAAGTGCATTAACCAACCAGAGTACTGAGAAAGCCTCATTGTTCATGGTTTGTCCACAGAATGGTTCGAATTGAACCCGTCCATATTTGCTTTAGTAGTAGGAAAACAAACTTTTGCTCGCCATACTTCATCATGTGGCTGTGATTTGTCTATAAAACCATGGAAACATCAGGATGTGAAATTACCAGATATGACGGCACTACCATATCATATACCTTGCCAGGATCTAAGAAAACCCCACCGTCCCACAGTGTCCCGCGTCCCAATGTGCCCCCGTTCCCCCCCACTTCTTTTGATGTGAATTTATAAATTGAAAACTATGACTATTTCATGACGCAGTTTTGAGGCATGAAAAACATCCTTTTGCAGTTATTTTAAATTATAATGTTTGTCTGCAATGTTCTCTATAGTGGGCATTCATCAGGAGATGTTGCGATAATGTATTCAGTTGCACTGATCCACAGAGAGTCTGCCTTGAAGTGTCATACAAATATCTCAGGCTTATCAATACAAGCCCATAAAGTACGCATAAAGTCAGTTGATTGGCTCACAAATTTTGGTGCAGAATATATACTGTTATACACAGCCACGCATACAGAATCGTGTCATTTCGCGGACTTTTGCGCATAAAAAAGTCCAAATGAAATGCGTGTTTTTTTAACATTTGTACTTGTTAAAACTTCTTACCCCCCCTTGGAAGTGTTGTAAAAAATTAATACCCCACCCTTGAAACATGTTTCAAAAGTTAGTACCCCGTCGGCCAAAACTCCCACCCCCCCAGTCATAAATTCTGCAAGTCCCTTAGTTAAAAATAGAAACATTTTGCAGGTTGTGGTGCGCCGCACTATGTCCTAGGATGGCAGGGCGTACGAAGAAGAAGAAGACTATATTTTTATGGGAAAAATGCTATTTTAGCTTAAATTGTGATAAAAAGGGCCAAGTGATGAATTTTGACACTAGAAATGTAAATGTGGTTTCAAACGAATGCTGGCAAATAGCACTATATGATGCTGCTGGCACTTTTTTAATTGTGGCCAGCGTACTTACTTTTTTATTGCATACTAAAGATGCAAGGAATACCTCAGTTTTCATTAAAACCCCATGGAACGGGCATTAAATCAAAAATTAAAAAAAGTTCCTACACCATCACCATCACCTAGTGCTTTCATTAGACAACTTATTTGCATCTCTACTGTTAACATTCATCCCTCGGCCTTTCTTCAATGTTTTTTTTTTCAGATTTTAAGCTAAAATTGCACTTTTCACCATAAAAAATTATAGTGCCCCCCCTCTCTTTTTTTCACTGACCTATTATCTCAGATGCTTGATGACTAAAATTTGAATGAAATATTATGTGAAGTTGCCTTCAATACAGCAGCTTTTGAAAGAATAGTAGTGTTGCCCCCCAAAAAAACTCAAAAGTACATTAACCAACCTGAGTGATTTTAAATGTTTGTCAAGAGCAACAGGCCTTTTTTTCTTTTAAATGTTCATAATTTGGCTGAATTTAAACATTTTAAATCTTCTTCCATTTAAGACAAGAATATAGGACTACAAGGGCCAATGATATTTCTAGAATGATTGGCCGCAAATATTACAGTCAAATTCCTGAACTTTGTGTAGAACTATAGCTCACTTTGAGATTTGCAACTACGTATAACAGACCTGAAGTGTTTTTTACAACATCATCTCGATAGGTCTACGTGTATGCCTGTGTGGTGCAGTCGGCCTTTTGACACAGAGCTATTATTATTATTTTGAGCACTGTTATACTGCTACATTTATAATCTAGTGCAGTTTACAATGGAAACGTAAAAATCTGAGATGACTGGTGGTCTTCAGTGCTCCTGGGAACAACTCTTTTCTTGTTTTGGTTTTCGCTTCCATTGCTTGTCCAGTTATGCGGTCCAGGGGAGTCTGGCTGGAGGTGTTGCTGCTCACACCTGACAGGAGGATGAACTTCTGCCTATGCATGTGGCCACCCTCCCCACCCACAGCCACAACCAACTCACTCTAATTGAGTTCCCAGACCGGGGTTCGAACCCACGTGCTCAAGTGCCATAGGATTCGCAGTCAAGCACTCTAACCATTAGGCTGTGGGAACTCTAGACTTTAAAAGACCAAACAGAACATTCCTGGCTAATTGCCGATTTTTTCAGTCTTCTAAGTTCCCATCAAGTGATGCAGGATGTCATGCAAATTTCATTCTCTAGACTAATCATTGAGAGACATGATGTATCAGGGCTAGCAAATGGCTTCAGTGCACCTATATACTAGCATATGACAAATCAAAGGAATGCCCCAGACATGTGTGTTTTGATGTATTAGTCACAGATTACATCCAATTTGACAGTTGACTATGAAAAACATTTTCTCAAAATTCACAGTTATTGTTGGGTGTTGTTTGTTCTATAAGTTGCAGATTCTCATCTAGTTCTATCTTATGTTTAACTGCCAGAAGCACAAATAGTAACAAACATTGTATAACAGTTTGTGATCACTTCTGTTAATGTATGTTGATTAGAATTTGTCATGTGATTTTGGAATAGGCTCCCACTAGTTATGTATTTCTTCAGAATATGGAAATACTAAAAATGAAAATGATTTGCATGCCACAACGTTATCAGAATAAGTAAGATGTACAAGGCCAACTATTGCATTTTCAACATATCTGTATTTTATTTGCAAAGTTGCGTGAGTGCAACATATTTCTTTTCATTATACCCCATAATGTTTACAATACCACATGAAAAAGCAGTGGATATATCCCATGTGGTATTGTGTTGTATACTCAATGGTTTGTTGTATACCACATGGTTTGATCATTGTTGATGATGTCATTGCATTGTTTGCCATTGTGATGTCATGTCCATGGTGACGTCACAACATTGTGACATCATCAGTTCAGCTGCTCTCTGTGCCCTGATTGGCTAATGCAGCTGTTGAGTATAGATCACTCGAGTGAAGTTCAGCTTTCTTTGGAGTTACATAATGGGGTATAAATAAGACCAAATGGTTGTATGGTGTTATTTTGAGATGTACTCCCCCTCGTGAAGATATCCTGAGTCCTCTGTACCCAAGAGTGCTGACGCACTCGTGGAGTACATCTCAAAATACCACCATGCCCATTTGGTCTTATTATAGTACCACCTACTGGTGATTCACCTTAAAATATACTCAAAAATTCACAGAAAATTGGTATATTTGGATTAAGCACTTTAATGAATTTTATACAAGGTACATAATTATGTAGATAGAAATGAATGTTCCATTGTTCTATTTGCCTGGCAGCATATCATATTAAATAAAGTTTGCACAATACATTTCCTCAACAGAGAGGTTGAAATAAATGCCTGTCTGACTCCCCCCTGAAAATAAGGAATTTGGAGGTGTCAATATTTTCCTATACAATTGCAGCTTTAAATAATCATTAAATAACTCCTCTGCTCCACTGAAAATTCATCACTGCAATCGCTTACAGAGGCTGAATTTAGTATTTCATAGCTGATTTCATCATTTACTTATTTTGCTTGTCACTTCTGCAAAAATTAGGAAAATTTGTGTTTCCTTAGTATCTTGTTACTCTTCTCACTGAGGTTTGTCTTGAACTTGGTTCTGGGACATTCTGACGGGCTAACAGTTGTTGACAGGGACATCTAGTCAGGCCAAAACAAAGGAAAACGAATACCCCTTGAAGGGTATTAACAATGACGAAAGGATACCAAAAAAAATCTACTCCAGTGATATCTGGAAGAAGACCAAGGAGCCACATTGAGCCAGATAGCAAAAACAGGCTCAGGTACACCTTGAATATTTGTCTTTGATCAGTCTGAAGAACCCTCTGGATGTCAGATAATGTAGAATACAAAGACACAACACAGCGAATGAGGAGAACGGAATTAACAAAGATGAAGAACGTGACTGGTAGAACAAATGTGTAGAGCAACACATACTGCCTGGTTTTGGATATCCAACAAATGTGATCGTCACCATACCTGAACCACCGGGTATGCAGAAGGTCACAGCCTAAGCATGGTACAACAATTAACAGAGGGACCAGCCAGGCATAAGCTGCACAGCGGAGATGACCACTACGGGAGTGGTTGTTTGAATTAGAGAACTGGATGTCTGTGAATGTCTTATGCATGTGGTATGCCATAGCATTCAGCCATGTGAATGTGGAAAGCCAAGAATAATGCAAAGTCACAGCAATGATCTTACATACAATTTGGTAGTCCAAAAAGTATTTGTTGCACTGGAGCAGCGTTTGGCCAAATGCAAGAGCTGCTATGTAGTTCATCATCATCTTACCAGGAACTGTGCGAAGATTTTCTTTGAAAATGTAAATGGTGAAAGTAACAGAGAGTGATAAAACAGAAAATGCAGTACCCACTGCAGTTATCAGTCCCAGAGGGGTTAAGTGTTCTTCCTTGAAATAACAGACAACAGCTCGTCCATCTGTTGTCAGGGCAAATTCATGTGAATCATAAACTTGACCTCCACCTTGAATAAACACATTATCATCAATTACTTGAAAAAAGCCGCTGGGGAAAATAGCTTTCTTGCATATTTGGATATTTCTATAACAAAGTGAAACTTCAGACACAATTTCACCTTGGTAAGAGGCCTTTAAGCTCCATTTAACTTTATGTGAAAAAAAGGCATAACCATAAATGTCATCGACTAGCAATTCATTAACTGTCCTGGGTTGGATGGTTAACATTTGACCAAATCTTTGAATACAAGAATTTGTGAAAGTTTCAAATTCATCTGGAATAAACTCAATTTCGACAGACTGGCAAGCTTCTTTACCAGCCGTGACACGCTCAAGATATGCTATCACGGAATGAAACGATTTTTTATAAAAGTTTCTTGGTATCGAACAGGAACAGATTTCCCTTTTGTTACTCCTCTTTTCTGTCTGACCCATCATGTCCCAAGCCTCGTCCCAGTACACTGTTTTTTCCTCACATGTAGTGTTTTCACTAATTGGCACCATCTTAAATGTGAAAGTACCTTTCCATGTCGGTACGCTGATGTTCAATCCAGCCTCATCCAGACACTGGTCTCTGAAGCGGATCTGATGAAGCTGGCAAAACTGCTGAACTGACCCTGAAGGACATTTTGGATAACCTCCTTTGCAAATTGTTGAAGAATCAAACAAAATGTCCCTGGTTGTCCCATCAAAGTTCATCAATACTTTGAAGGAAGTTACTCCAAAGTCTTTATCCAAAAAACATCTGTAGTCATTTTCTTCTATGTCTGTTTTCCCAGCACAGAAAATATTCTTGTAACTTCCGTTTTGCGTATAGACAAAGGATGAATAAATGTTACATGCCGAATCTAGAATTGCCTTAGATCTCTGATTTAAATCTATTTCTCTCTTCTTGTTAGTATAACAAATATTTGGGTATATTACCAACCTATGATCCAAGGCATGACCTTCAAGATGTATGATTTTCATGCAATACTTTTTCAATGCGTCAATGACATTATTACCTTTCATGTGAACAATTCTCATTACCAAGGTATGGACATTTCCATGACAGTAATATCTATGATGTATGAGATATAAATTGTTAACATCAACTCCATTGCAGACAGCACAATGGTAATTCTTGAATATAGACATATGGTTTTTATCTGATGATTCATACTTCGAAATTCCATAAACCAAGACTTCATCATAAGATTCACAAAGAGTGTTATTGGAAACATTCATTGGACAATGAGTTGTCACCTTCACGTATCGGTCTTTCAACAACATGACACATTCTTCAGTTTCCTTCAGCGTTCGTATGTGTGATTCCATCAATATCGCAAAGCGGATTATCACGTCAGCCGGGCTAGGAGGCTGTCTCCGGAACTGCTGCAGCTCGTACCTGTTGGATCTTGTCAACATCCTTTTAACACTTACATTGAGGTTACTGTGGCAATATAATATGAAGTCAATACAACAGTTGCCAACTTTTAAGCATCGTTTGTTGCAGGTGCACATGCTGGGGTCAAAAAGGACGAGACGGTCAGTTATACCTTCTTCATCTTCGTGGCAAGAGTCTTGGCAAGTTCTACGTCTACAGTATGAGAAAGTTACATTGTACTTTTGCGATGCCATTGTTATCATACTGGTCTGATTTTTCTTGGATTCTTCATGACCATTTTCTCCATGGCCATCATTCAATATGGCGGGATCTAAAAAAATGCAAAGGGAAGCAGAGATAAATGACAGAACAGGGGCAGATTGTGGAATATTCTTAAACTCAAGTTGATTACCCAACTGAGTAAGAAGGAATTTTTCAGAAAGCTTATCGAAATTGTCATACTGTTTATCAGTTTGATCTATTTAATTTCACACAGCATAGAAACTGTTGTTAAAATCAGACTGGCAATTGTTTTTATACAATTGTTTCATGTACAATGCTTCTGCAGCTAAAATGAATTTGCTGGTAATGGATAAAACAAAACATAATACATATACCCAAACATTTCACGAAAACGTCCAAAAACATGGCACTTTTTGATGAATTCATGTCACCTATGCCATTACATCCACCAGGACAGGTCCAATATGCTCTATGATGATTTTATTGTGTTCTCTGACCCTCAAAAGTTGAGGTTAGACACCTTGATTGATTTGCTAAGTATAATATAGCCGAGATGTGGAGAAAATACGATTTTTCGATAATGGCTGCACTAATTTGTGTGTAAAACATACGTGGGACATTTTTTCAACTTTTTAACAAGGCTTATCACTTTCTACACAATTTTTGCCATCTAGTGGCATTGGTTTAAAAGTTTATTTCTGGGGGGTGCACCAGAACCCCCCGCTCCTACTAGACTAAAGGCATTTGTGCAGTTTTGCTCCAGCTTTTCGGTACCATCCTTCTCAGAAAATATATATAAAGGAATAAAAAAAATTGCTTAGCTTAAAATCAGATGAAAACACTAAAAAAAGGCCAAGGGATGCATTTTAACAGTAGAACATCAAATAAGGTGTCAATGAAAGCTGAGAAATAGCAATATAGATATGATGCCGGAGACTCTTTTCTCAATTTTGGCCTGTGTACTTTTTTCTCCCTTATTAAAGATGCCAAAAACGGCTCAGTTTTCCCTTATTAAACATGCCAAAATGGCTCAGTTTTCACCAAAACCCCATGGAACAGGCATTAAAATTCACAATTCAAAAATGAGCGTCCAGAATCATATAGTGCTACTTCTCAGCTTTCATTTGATATCTTATTTGCATTTTTACTGTTAGAATCCATCCCTCACTACTGTATATGGCACTTTGGACCCCTCTTGACCTTTCCCAACTTTGGGCCAAGAGCTAACTAGGTCAAAGGCCATTTAATGCGCTGTCTCAGAGAAAATCATGCAAAATCCAGAGATCTTGCTGGATGACCGACTCGGAATTGGCTAAAATTTTCCACACATCACGGTTTGGGTCTTTAACCATGCAATTCATGGTCAAAAGTCCAAATTTCCTTTTTTAAGGTTGTGCCACAGCACCTTGATAAAAATATGTTTTTCACCTAAAATTGACTAAAAATTCACTTCACGCACCCATGAAATTGCCTGTTTTTAAAGCCTCATAAAATCTGAAAATCTGCAAATTTAACCATGAAAGTTTAGAAAGTTTGTCATATGGAACCTTAAAAATGCAAAAAATTCTTTAAATTAATTTTGACATCATTCATCTGTTTTTGGCAGCTTGCCAAAAATTGGTCTTCGATGGATTTTTGAAAATTGTGAAAAACACCCTATGTTTAAGGGGGCCGTTCTCAATGCGCGACGCCTTTAGAAACCTGATTTTAAAAAAATAGGAATGCTAAACACTTGTATTTTACTAAATTGATGTCCGTTCCGTGGGATATTTTATTGTAAAATTGCAATAGGTGGCGCAAATTTTCGAATTTTTCATTAAAATGCGAAAAACTACGAAGTTCAACAGCATCTACTTAAAAGCCAGATATGCTAATTTTTGGTTGAAATCACATTTTGTGGGTGAGAGAATTGCAATATGTCATTTTCTATGACATTTCAATCCAATCCAAGGTGGCATTTGAGCTGGAATTCAAAATGGCCGCCAAAAAGTTAATTTAACGCAACTTTGCTCCAAATTGGGATAGAGCGGCACTGTTTTGGCTTCAAAGATGGGTTTTGGGGCCTGAGAAGTCAATTATGATATCAATTTTCATTTTACATCCAACCGATCCAAGCTGGCATCCAAAATTGAATTCAAAATGGCTGCCGAAAGGTAAATTCTACCTCTTTTCCCTCATAATTGGAGTTGATCGCCACTGTTTCGGCCCCAACATGGGTTTTTGGGGTCTTAGAATTAATAATGATATCAAGTATTGTCCATGTACATTTTCCTACCAAGATGGTGTCCAACCTGCAATTCAAAATGGCCGCCAAAGGTGTATTTCACCTATTTTCGCTCCTAATTAGGATTGATTGCCTCTGTTTACGCCCAAACATGGGTTTTTGGGGTCTTAGAATTCCATTATGATATCCAGTATAGTCCATTTACATTTTCCTACCAAGATGGTGTCCAAGCTGCAGTTCAAAATGGCCGCCAAACATGCTTTTTACCTATTTTCGCTCCTAATTTGGATTTATTGCCACTGTTTGGGCACCAACATGGGTTTTTGGGGTCTTAGAATTCCGTTATGGTATCCAGTAGTCCATTTACATTTTGCTACCAAGGTGGTGTCCAAGCTGCAGTTCAAAATGGCCGCCAAAGGTGTATTTCACCAATTTTTGATTCTGGCACCGCACTGTTTGTATGCTAACATGAGTGTTTTGGGTCTTAGAATTCAGTTGAATGGTTTCCATTTCATTTTACTTCCACCCTATCCAAGATGGCATTCAAGTTTCGATTCAAAATGGCCGCCAAAGGTGTATTTCACCTATTTTCGCTCCTAATTGGGATTGATTGCCTCTGTTTACGCCCAAACATGGGTTTTTGGGGTCTTAGAATTCCATTATGATATCCAGTTAAGTCCATTTACATTTTGCTACCAAGATGGTGTCCAAGCTGCAATCCAAAATGGCCGCCAAACGTGCATTTTACCTATTTTCGCTCATAATTTGGATTTATTGCCACTGTTTGGGCCCAAACATTGGTTTTTGAAGTCTTAGAATTCCATTATGATATCCAGTATAGTCCTTTACATTTTCCTACCAGGATGGTGTCCAACCTGCAATCCAAAATGGCCACCAAACGTCTATTTCACATATTTGCGCTCCTAATTGGGATTGATCGCCACTGTTTGGACCAAAACATGGGTTTTTGGGGTCTTAGAATTAATTCCATTATGATATTCAGGATAAATATAGGTGTAGTCCATTTACATTTTCCCTTTACCAAGACAGTGTCCAAGCTGCAATTCAAATGGCCGCCAAAGGTGTATTTCACCAATTTTTCGCGCCTTATTTGGATTGATCGCCACTGCTTGGGCCCAAACAAGAGTTTTGGGTCTCTGGGAATTCAATTATGATGTCAATTTTCATTTTCATATCATTTAATCCAAGTCTTCGTTTAAATCTGGTATTCAAAATAAACACCACAGGTATATTTCACCTATTTTCGCTCATAATTTGGATGAAGCTGCACTATGTGGGTCCAAACATGGGTTTTTGGAGTCTGCCAATACAATTGCAATGTAATGTTCTTACAAGTTTGCTCACGCTGAAATTCAAATTGGCCACCAAATGTATATTTTTAACCAATTTTTGCTCCTAATTGTTACAGAGTAGCACTGTTTGAGTCCAAAATGGGTATTTGAGATGTGAGAAGTCAATTGACATATTCATTTTGATTTTACCGACAAAAAATCCAAAATAGCATCCAAGCTGGATTTAAAAATGGCTGCCAAAAAGTAAAATCTACCTATCTTTGCTTGCAATTTGGAGAGAGCAAAACTTCTTGTGTTTAACAATGGTTTTTGGGGTGTGAGAATTCAATTGTGACATACGTTTTTTTGTTTTACTCTCAGTCGATCAAGCCTTGCATCTCAGCTGGAATTCAAAATGGCCACCAAAAGGGAAATTATTACTTTCTTTGCTTTAGTCTTGAATCTTAAAAAAAATTAGTCTTGAATCTTAGTAGAGATAGAGCTGAATTGTTTTGGGTGTAAACATGTATTTTTAGTTTCTAAGAATTCAATTTTGATATAAATTTCCATTTAATCATGACCTGATCCAAAAGTTTTTTTAAAAAATTCGCATACTAGCTGCCAAAAAATAATTTCTATGTTTACCTCCTAATTGAGACAAAACTGCACTTTTGAGGCATCAATTTACATTTTATGGGAATTAGAAATGAAACAAGATATCAATTTTTATTTTACCTCTTAGAGGCCGACCAGATGATATTTGGAGGGGGGCTATGGACAGGAGTGTTGGCATAGAGCTTTTTGTGTTGTCCAAGGATCAGCAAATTCATGCAATTTGTTTTGATCGAGTAAGGTTGACTTGGTAAAATGTGCCTCATAAATGCTTCTTTGAAATGTGCCTAGTGACACAACAACATTAATTTGCCTGATATATGTTATCAGGTTATAGGGAAAAGAGAATGAATGGCAAAATTAAAAAGTCAGACTAAAAAATCCATGTTTGGGCGCGAAAATGCGACTACATGTCAATTAGGAGCATTTAATAGACATTTAATTATAAATATTATTCTGCAGCCGCTATTTCACATTTGAATTCCGTTGTGGATGATATTTTAGATTTGGGCGAGTCAAAGAAAAAATGGACACATAATTGACTTCTCAGATCCCCATGTTTGGACCCAAACAGGGCAGATCTATCCCAATTAGCAGCAAAAATAGGAGAACCATTTTAATTTCAGCTTGGACACCATCTTTGATTGGATGAAGAAAATGAATATAGGATAACATAATTCAAATTCTAAGACCCCAAAAACCCATATTTCAACCCAAATAGTACAGGTACATCCTAATTAGCAAAAATAGATGAAATACTCCTTTGGTGGCCATTTTGCATACCAGCTTGGATATCATTGTTGATCGGGAGTAGCTAAAATGAACATGGATATCATAATTGTATTCTTAACCGGAATCAGATTCAGCTTTTTTATTTTTGGGCTAATTTCAATTCCTTATGTATAATTTCTATAGATATAAACAAGGAACAGGAGCTCTTCAAAGACAACATTATCAAATGCTCATCCTTGTGACTGATTTACTCAATAGTAAATGAGATGCTTGCTTTTTGTCCATTGGTTTACCATTTTACTGCTTTGAATGTCTTCTCTCCTGTTACGGCCATTGAGGTTAAACTTTTGGAATATGTTAGGGACCAAACAGTGCAACTCTATAGCAATTAGGAGCAAAATTTGGTGGAATATATATATTTGATGGCCATTTTGAATTCTTAATCGAACGCCATCTTGGATCGGGTGAACTCAAAAGTAAAAGTAGGTGAAATATATACATTTGGCGGCCATTTTGAATCGAAACTTGAATGCCATCTTGGATAGGGTGGAAGTAAAATGAAATGGAAACCATTCAACTGAATTCTAAGACCCAAAACTCTCATGTTAGCATACAAACAGTTCAGTTCCAGAACCAAAAATTGGTGAAATACACCTTTGGCGGCCATTTTGAACTGCAGCTTGGACACCACCTTGGTAGCAAAATGTAAATGGACTACTGGATACCATAACGGAATTCTAGACCCCAAAAACCCATGTTGGTGCCCAAACAGTGGCAATAAATCCAAATTAGGAGCGAAAATAGGTAAAAAGCACGTTTGGCGGCCATTTTGAACTGCAGCTTGGACACCATCTTGGTAGGAAAATGTAAATGGACTATACTGGATATCATAATGGAATTCTAAGACCCCAAAAACCCATGTTTGGGCGTAAACAGAGGCAATCAATCCTAATTAGGAGCGAAAATAGGTGAAATACACCTTTGGCGGCCATTTTGAATTGCAGGTTGGACACCATCTTGGTATGAAAATGTACATGGACAATACTTGATATCATTATTAATTCTAAGACCCCAAAAACCCATGTTGGGGCCGAAACAGTGGTGATCAACTCCAATTATGAGGGAAAAGAGGTAGAATTTACCTTTCGGCAGCCATTTTGAATTCAATTTTGTATGCCAGCTTGGATCGGTTGGATGTAAAATGAAAATTGATATCATAATTGACTTCTCAGGCCCCAAAACCCATCTTTGAAGCCAAAACAGTGCCGCTCTATCCCAATTTGGAGCAAAGTTGCGTTAAATTAACTTTTTGGCGGCCATTTTGAATTCCAGCTCGAATGCCACCTTGGATTGGATTGAAATGTCATAGAAAATGACATATTGCAATTCTCTCACCCAAAAAATGTGATTTCAACCAAAAATTAGCATATCTGGCTTTTAAGTAGATGCTGTTGAACTTCGTAGTTTTTCGCATTTTAATGAAAAATTCGAAAAATTTCCGCCACCTATTGCAATTTTACAATAAAATATCCCACGGAACGGACATCAATTTAGTAAAATAAAAGTGTTTAGCATTCCTATTTTTTTAAAATCAGGTTTCTAAAGGCGTCGCGCGTGTGAGAACGGCCCCCTTAAACATAGGGTGTTTTTCACAATTTTCAAAAATCCATCGAAGACCAATTTTTGGCAAGCTGCCAAAAACAGATGAATGATGTCAAAATTAATTTAAAGAATTTTTTGCATTTTTAAGGTTCCATATGACAAACTTTTTAAAACTTTCATGGTTATATTTGCAGATTTTCAGATTTTATGAGGCTTTAAAAACGTGCAATTTCATTGGTGCGTTAAGTGAAATTTTTAGTCAATTTTAGGTGGAAAAACATCTTTTTTTCAAGGTGCTGTGGCACAATCTTAAAAAGGAAATTTGGACTTTTGACCATCACTTGCATGTTTAAAGACCTGAACCTTGATGTGTGGAAAGTTTCAGCCAATTCCGAGTCGGTCATCCAGCAGGCTCTGCATGATTTTTCTCTGAGACAGCTCATTAA